>CM025626.2:9115272-9146009 GCA_014621495.2 Entosphenus tridentatus
TATTTTATGTTAAATTTGTATTATTTTATTATTTCCCTTCTACGTGACTTTACCGAAAGAACCAAGAAGATGAATCCCTGCAGTCACGAAAGCTTTAAATCGAAACACAAAGCATGTTAACTTGTTGCATCATTGACGGTGCTGCGTGCATGCTGGTCACTGGACGTTTAGAGTCTTTGGTTAGAAACTGGTTACAACAAAAATCCACTGCCACTGGGCATCTCACGCCACCTGCTGGCCAATCCCCGTATCTGCCTATAGAAGATTAAATCTTCTTGGTTCTTTCGGTAAAGTCACGTAGAAGGAAATAATAAAATAATACAAATAAAACATTATTTCCTTCTACATGACTTTACCGAAAGAACCAAGAAGATGAATCCCTGCAGTCACGAAAGCTTTAAATCGAAGATTAAATCCTCAAGTTCTGAATTTCCATTGCTTATTCGTGACCTTCATTCCCAACGAACTTGCGTGCGTGCGAACTGAACCAAAACAACGTTGCCCGAAGAGATGATCGGGGAGGAGTTGAGACTAACGGTGAAGTGTCAGGCAAAGGAAGGAACGCTCCCGGGAAGTCATCCACCCAGAGATGGGAGCGATGACATCGGCTCGTGTGCAGGTGAGCGAAGATAGGAATTGTTGGCTAACCTTTGCGAAGACCTCCAGCCACGAAAGTGGATTGGCAAAAGGTCAAAGCAGCGATATTTGGTTGTGCAGGGCCTACCCCAGCACCTAAACTATTTTTTATTTATTTTACCTGGTAAGGTACCCACTGAACCACGTAGCTCTCTTTCAGAAGTGACCTGGCTGGAAATGATAGCTCAACGAGGTGGCCCATCACGTGGAAATCTATAGTAGCCAAATACTCTAAACGCACGATTACAAATGTGGACTCCCCCTAGTGCCAGCCCTGATCTGTTCATCAGCTTTCATTCTTGCACACATTTCTGCCTTTTATGAAATTCAAGAAAAGTTGGATTCATCTACATTCCCTCTTGAGATATTTCTGTAATATCCATTGGTTTTCATCCCTGGTCTTCCTTGCAAAGAGAATGTTGTCTCTCACGTGGTTATAAAGGCACACATTTTCTCTCTCTCACATTATGGGATTATTATTTATTGTGATTTGCAGCCATCGCTTTGATAATCAAGACACAGCCGTATCTCTCATACAAAGCACTATTTTCGACTCTTACTCTTGCACGCAGCCATCAGCCACCCCAAAGAAATAGCCACCCCCATCAAACACTCACCCCCAGACGGCCGTCCATTTCAGAGTGACATTTCTCAGTCTCACTAAAACACTATCAACATTTTAAAACACAACTGCCTCCATTTTCTCAAGCACAACCGCCACCATGGCCCCCCTGCCGACACACAACCACCATCCCCTTGAAACGCGTTACACTCGGACACAGCAAACGCACAGCCACCGCTTCTCCTCCCATCAGACGCACTCAGGAGGGGGGTGATGCTGCTGCAACCAGCCGCGAACAGGAATCGGACCCACGCTCCCTTGGGCCGCCGCTGCCGCCGCCGCCGCCGCCGCCCCCCTCCATGTGCGCGATGCGAGAGCCGAACTGCAGGGCGCGCTTGGGCCGAGCGGAGGCCTCGGCCAGGCCGAGGTGCACGAGCGCCGCCTGGCGCAGCAGCAGCTTGTCGCCCGTGCCGCGCGCCGCGCCGGGCTCGGCCTTCACGTGCGCCGGCAACGCCGAGAGGCGGGACACCACGAACTCGTCCAGGTACGGGAACCTGGCGGCACAGCCACAACGCGCGTGCGCGCGGACGCACCACACGAAAGACAGACCCGGCAGTCAGCGCCGCGCTCCGCAACGCACGGCCTGTGATCGTGTCGTACGTACGTACAGTATGTATGTTGAATTTCTTTCGCACAGTACGTACCCAACCGTGCTAATCGGAGTTGCGAGAAGTGTTGAAAGATTTATATGAATAAAGCTAAGCGGAATTTTACCTGTTCAGCATTTGGATGGATGGGGGAGAGTGTCAGGGCTAAGTAATGAAGCCGGAAGGTAAGACCAGACGTGCACCACCACCCCCAACAGTCGACAAATCAACAACACGGCCCGTGGCCATGTCTGAATTCAGAAGCTTAAGCAGAGTTTGAACCTGGTTATAATTTGGATGAGAGATTGTTTTAGAATGCCAGGTGCTGTAGAGATGCACAATTCTTACAGTCTGCTGCTGCAAGAATTGTGTGACATCCAAATTAACTCATTTTTTGTATTATTATCGAACATGAAATTGGCCACGAGATGTCAGGACAGAAATGGGTTCAGTCCACAGAATATCTGATGGATTGGATCTATCTATCGATTGAATCTCTATGTGCGGAGCATTATATGTAATGCCCGAGCAGGTGTAGGTTTTTTTTTCACGAGTTCTCCAGTTTCCTCCCATACGAAGCAAAACTAAATTTGCCAAACATCTCACTGCTGACCCAGGGAGGCTTTCTTGGATAAGCAGGTAAAAAATTAACCCGTAAAAACAAAGTTTTTCACTATAAATCCTTTATATGTGTGGCGGCTAGAGTCCTCTCGTCCTCTGGCTTGAGATGGCTGCCACCTATGGGTCAGATGATTGCCTGCCACCATTAAGCAATTGGTAATTAAATATAAAAACATTTTGCCTAAAAAGTGTAAAATTTTGGAAAAAAAATTTCACGATAATAAATTGTCACGCACAACGAGTCTGTATGCAAAATGTCAGCTCGATTGGATCACGGAAAGTGGGTTAAAAAACGACCGAAAGATTTGCACGGTCGTAAGCGCGCAAGCAAGCAAGCAAGTTAACTTAATATAAAGGATTTTAAAAAGACAAATATATAAGCGGCAGCCAAAGCAGGGTTTGGGGAAGGCCTTCATCCAGCAGTGGAAAGATCACGGCTGACGATGACGGATGCCGGTGGTGCCTCTACTCACCGGGCCTCCTTGCCGTGATCGGCCGTGACGCGGTCGTCCCGCCCGAGGTTCCGGCGTCCGATGCGGCCCAACTCGGCGCGCAGCTCGGCGGCCAGGGCGCCCCAACCTCCCTGCCGGAACCGTGCTGCGTGCCGCGAGTATCCAGCGAGTTGCTCGTCCGCGCCGAGGCCGCTCAGCAAAACCTGACGGGGGGGGGCGGTGGGTGAGGAAGAAGAGAAAAGCACCAAAAAGTGAGGCTCGTAGATTGGTACACATCACGTTAAACTATTTTTATTTTAGCAGGTCAGGCCCACACTGAGCGAGATAGCTATTTTTCACAAGCGACCTGGCGATCACAAATGATAGCTCAATGAAGTGGCTTATCGCGTGGAAATGTATAGCAGCCAAATACTTTAAAACGCACGTTTATTCTAAATGTGGAGGGAAAAACCAGAAGACCCGGAGATAAATCCACGCGCCACGGGGAGAACAAGCAAACTCCAAATATACAAGTGTCGGGGTCGGGGTCGAACCCACGACCTCCTGCATACCAGGTGAGGGAGATAACATCTCGCTACCGTGAAGCCCCATCTGTGCCATTCGATGGCACAGAGATGGGGCACAACACAAGCCCGGCATGGCGGTGGTAGTGCATGCCTGTGATCCGGTGCTTTGGAGGAAAGGGTTGGTGAACCGCCAACCAGCCCAATCCCTCTACTGGCTCCCAATCCAATTTCAAAAGAACCTCACTATTTGCTTCCGCCATTATTTGTGGGATCGGAGGCTCTGGTAGCCATTGGGCGAATGACTAGCTTGTTGGTGGGTGGGGGGGTGAGTGGTTAAGTGAGTGGTTAATAAACTTGCCCATTGTTTCAACTGCCACTCCGGGAGATTGAACCAAACCGGCGACATGCAGATCACCAGTACAGTGTGCCAAACATCACACCACGGCAGCGTCAACAACCAAGGCAGCACAATCTACTGCAAGAACGTTTAGACGCGAAACGAGATTATTTTTACTCAGCAACTGGACTTCAATTTCGATTTAAAGCTTTCGTGACTGCAGGGATTCATCTTTTTGGTTCTTTCGGTAAAGTCACGTAGAAAGGAAATAATAAAATAATAAAATAAAACATAATAAAATACAATTCTCACGTTTCGGCTACAACGCAGCGTCTGAATGAGACATTCAGCGTCTGAATGAGACATTCAGACGCTGTCTTTCTGACAGACCTGTTCTTCACCCGAAGACGGCTGCTTGCGTTGTTGCCGAAACGTCGTGAGAATTGTATTATTTTATGTTTTATTTTAATTTATTTATTATTTCCCTTCTACGTGACTTTACCGAAAGAACCAATAAGACAACTGGACTTCACCTTGGCTCGACTCACAAACAGCTCCGGTCCAGCGGGCACCGTGATGGCGGTGGTGGCGGTGGTGGACCCTGGCGGCGGTGACCCCGGCCCACTCGCAGGGGTTCCCCCCCGGCCCCCCTCGTCACGGAGGAGTTCTCCGCGGCCGCGTGCGGCGAACCACAGGGCGCATCCCAGCGCGTCGTCCAGCACGGAGCGCGCCGGGTGGACCAGGTGGGCGATGCGACGAGAGCGGGCGGACGCCAGCTCGTCCGCGCGCACGTCCACCCCGAGCAGGCGCCAGCGGCGGTGGGGGAACAGCGTCCGCAGCTCCTCCAGCCCCGCTCGTGCACTTAGCCTGGCACGGGCACCCCCGACGGAGGGCGAGAACGAGTGACGCTTTGTTGTTGTTCAATCGCCGAGCAGGTGAAAACGCACCACCTCTACTTGCGACTTAATATTTTTTAGTATTTTCGCGAAAATGTAAGTTGTATATTCCTCTTTATGCTAGCCTAGTGCCTAACGTACCACGCTGTGTACCGGGCCAACTGAGTTCGAATGTTGGCACCAGCTAACATCGGCAGTGAGTGACATCGAGCAAATCCCACTGAGCTAAGTAGTTCTGTTTCAAGGGCGACTTGGTTGGCAGACAACATAAAAGTATTCCACAATTACAGATTTAGTCTCACTTGGTTTTAAATAAAAGATATTGATCGACTGATTGAGCAGTCTCACCTGTCGGGAACATCAAACGGTCCTCCCTCCCGCCCTCCAATCTCCATCTTCTCTTCACCAGCCCCACCCTCCGCCGGCGGTGCTGCACTCCCGTCCCCATTGCTGCGCTCATCCTTCGCCACCTGAGCAGCTGGCGCCCCCCTCTTTGGAGGGTCGCCTTTCCGCGCCCCCGCCGGCTTCCGCGAGTTCTTCCCGTGGTCTCGATGGCGCCTGCCGATACCGGAAGCCACCGCACCGCCCAGCGGCCGTCGCCGGCACTCGAAGGCGACATTCAGGAGGTCGATGGGCTCATGGGCCGGGACGTGGCGGTGAGCCAGCGCCGCTAGCACCATGCAGTCGAGCCCGCCCGAGAAGAGCACGGCCACCGAAGCCTCACCGGCAATGCTACCACCATGGCCGCTGGTGCTACCGCTGGTGCTACCACCGGCGTTACCCGCGCCCCCGCCATCGTCAGTGCTGCCATCGCCAACACCAACGCCGCCTGCTCCGCTGGTGCCGCTACCGCCGCCACAATTCTCCGGGATGCATCGCACACGCACGGCCTCATCCAGAGCCTCCACCAACTGCTGAGCGGCCACCACGCGCTCCGAGATCACGTCGGGGCCTAGCGGAACGTGACCATGAGGATGGGGGCCCTGAGGGTGGGGGTCCTGGGGGTGGGGGTTCTGGGGGTGGGGGCTCTGGGGGTGGGGGCCCTGAGGGTGGGGGCTAGGAGACTGCGGCACGCTCATGTTCATGGGTGGCACAAATGAGCGAAGTCCCGGGTAAGCTTTGCTCTGCGTCACACAGAAGAACGGCGGCAACTCCTCCGCTCGTCCATCATCTTCAGTCGGAGTCTCTCCTCCTCTAGACCCTCCGAATGGACGGCGGGTCGTGCCTAGAGGGGATCCCGAGTGGCAGTGGCAGGAGTCGTCCTGGCTGTCGGGTGCCGTTCTGGCAGCTCCATCCGCGCCAGATGGTGGAGCCAACTCCGGTGGGCTCCAGCGCCAGGGAAACCACTCAACATGGAGGCAACTACCACCGCTACCACCACTCCCCAGATGCACCTTGTAGACTCCATCGGCTGGAACTTCTGACCACCGTGCACCGGCAGGCGCCTGCTGTGATGCCACGGAGCTGATGGCAAACCAGCGAGGATCCACCGTGCCACCACCGCCACCACCACAAGCATCACCACCACCGCCGTCACCAGCATCACCAGCCTCCGGGAACAGCCACAAGAGGCTGCGGCGACCCAAGCAGTCTCTGCCGAACCAGAGGCATTGGCTGGCGCGCTGGTAGTAGAGCAGCGCCCAGGGGCCCCGCACGAGGCTCAGCGTTGAGAGGATGGCACTGTCGGCACCATCGCCACCACTGTCGTCACCGTCACCAGCCAGCGCTCGCAGCACCACGCTTGTGTCGCTCTCTCCGGGGGACACCTCAAGCCCCCCAAACACCTCGCCGTTCCACAGCAGCACGTTTCCCCGAGCGTCCACCGCCGGCTGGGGCTCGGGCGAGTCGCCCCGCAGGTGCAGTACTCGTGCCAGAAACCGCAGCTCGAAGCCGGCGCTCGTCCCGGCACCGTCAGGCGTCGTCACCACCGTCAGCTGCCCGCCAAGGTCGGGCCCCCGCCCATCCAAAAGGTCCTGGGTCAATCGGTCGGGCAGGGGATCGGGTCGAGGGATCGCGGGGTCGTGCGGCACCACCACGCAGAAGATCCCGCACATGGCTGGCGCCTGGGTCTGCTCCTCTGCCCCCGCACAGACGTCAGTGGAAGGAGCGCCGCTTTTGAGAATCTTCGGCAGTGCTGCTCGCCAACGCCGCCTCCTGCTTCTTCTCCTGCTGCTTGAGGTCGTCGAGCGTTTCTGGGTGGACAGAGGTGTTGCAGGGATTGGGTTGAGACGGCGACCAGAGGCCAGGGGATAGAGTGCATAGGATATTTACACCGTCTCACAGCAGACCGAGCTGAACGTGGAAGCGCACGCCCGCCTGCGATCAGATGCTTTGCAGGCCAAGGTCAGTGGATTATACGGAGATTTCACGGAACTTCTAAACTCACTGCAAGGTCACTGGTGTGTTAATTCAATGCACGAACCATTACGCCAGTATTCGGGGTTAGCGTTATGGGTGGATGTAAGGTCAGGGGTTACAGCTACGATTATAAGTCAGGAGTATGGTTAGGGTTTTGGTGTAAGATTAGGGGTCGGCGAAAGGTAAACCGGGCTACGGTAAACCCTGCCACTCACTTCTGCACTTGCTCAGCATCTGGGGTTTCTCCGCCAGGAAGTAGACGTCGCTGTTTGGCTGCTGCATGTAGACACGCTGTGAAGACAACAACAGGCCAGGGCATGGGTGCCTCGCGCCCCTGCCCCTCACGTGCCTCACACCAATCCTCTGCTCGTCTCTTACGTGTCTCTTGATGATACGGTCCTTCTAAACACATTCCTGCGGAGGGAGCTGGTAGGAACGTTGGGTTGCTCGGTCAATGGCCAGGGTCAACGGCGGCGTGGTGTATTCCGCAAATATGCCTGACTTTGAGGGCGGGCACAAGCCGGCGTGAGTAGGTTAAACGTTGAGTTTTATAAGGGGCACCACGGGGTGACCAGCCCCACCCCACCCAGCCCCTCCCCACTCATCACCCAGCTCCTCCCCACCCAGCCCCTCCCTCCCCACCCAGCCCCTCCCTGCACGACGGACGGACACAATAATCCCCTGTGGGCTGGTGTAACCAGGAGGTTCCTACCAGTATAAACTATCCCTTGCATGCCCATGAACTATCTTACTGCATACCCAATGGCTGCCACCTGCATTCCCAATCAACTTTTACAAGCCTGTCCCTTAATTATCCCACGCCTCAGGGTCACAGCCATGTATGTCTGTGAAACATCGTGCGAGTTACAAATGGACATTATTATTATTTCCTTACCTGCCCCTGTGCCTGCCCAATAAGAGCTTCATATTCTTGGTTCTTTCGGTAAAATCACGTAGAAGGGAAACAATAAAATAATTAAAAATAAAACATAATAAAATACAATTCTCACGACGTTTCGACCACAACGCAAGCAGCAGAAACGTCGTGAGAATTGTATTTTACTATGTTTTATTTTATTTCCCTTCTACGTGACTTTACCGAAAGAACCAAGAATATGAATTCCTGCAGTCACGAAAGCTTTAAATTGAAAAAAGAGCTTCATAGCTCATCGGATTCCTCCACTCTAAATACAGATTTTGATTCAATAACTATCGCTTACCTAACCCTTGCATGCCCATTGCCAGTCCACCCTTTGTATTGGGGCCAATACCCAGGTCACCCCAATGCCACATTCACCACCGTCACCCCGAAGGCCGCATTCAGCATCACCAGCAGCCAATGTGTGGCAGCCACGATGCTGATGATGATGGGCGTGAGTGTGGTTCACTCACCCTGCCAGCGGCCAGCCCGGCAAGCTCCTCGCAAAGTACCGTCTGTTCCCTCACCTGCGCAACACGCGTCACGGTTAGAGTCCAGGACCGGGTCCGGTATCGCCTGGCAGAGGGCACAGCAGTCTCATAGACGGTTAGAGCGGTCTGATAGGTATAAGTCAAAAGCAGAATATTTATACTGGAAGAATTCGGTGAGCTATGAAGCTATTTTTTTGCACAGATGTTCAGTAGGGGCAGGTCAGAACGTGGCAAGATTCTGACTTTGTTGTCAGGCTACAAGCTTAACCCTACTGATGAGCCGCTAAACGTCGAAACCGGTCTCGAGTTTTCGCGTGTGAAATCAATGATTGCTCGCAAATTTTACTTTCGAAAGCCCGCGTGGCCGATGGAATGTGTAACAAAAATACTTAAAACATTTTACGCTAAGAGACAAATATGGGAAAGGAGACGTGGTCTGGCTTAGTTACCGCTGTGCATTGGTGAACAGCGGTGAATGAACGATGTAGAATTGTAGATGGCACCAATATAAATGAACACGTTGAGAGTGAATCTAGTGCAGGAGTGAACTGTGAGTCGGTGAACCATTAAATTTCGATTTAAAGCTTTCGTGACTGCAGGGATTCATCTTCTTGGTTCTTTCTGTAAAGTCACGTAGAAGGGAAGTAATAAAATAATGAACCAGCTTGAATTGGTGAAAGTGTAACCCCGTGCGAATAAGCGAACCGCAGTGAATAAGTGAAGGACAGTGACGCGGGAGAATGAGTGGACCGCGGTGAATTAATCGTGACGACTCAAACCGCGGCAAAGGGAACGCTGTCGAATGAGCTGCTTGGCGGATGAGTGGACCGCAGCGAATAAGTGTACGACAGTGACGCGGGTGAATGCGTGGACCGCGGCAAAGGAACTACGGCTCAGCCACCTTCTTGCTCAGCTCCTTCAGGTCTGACGCCATCGCGGGTGCCTTCCCAACCACCCCGACCAAGAGGACCGCCGAGACCCGTGGGGTCCCGTGGGGTCCCGCACCTCCCACCGGATGAGTTGGGCTCAGGGACAAGATGAGGAGGGGGAGACACGTGCGGCACGGGCGTTAACACGTGTACTTGACTAATGACGTCACGCACACTTCCTGGTGTGAGCGCCGACGTCACGCGCGATGTACCCCGGCGACGTCACTCGCTCGCGTTTCGCACGGTTGACGGACGTCACGCGTCCCGCCTGCCGCGTGGGTGACGTCACGTCACGCGCTCGCCGACGAGCAATGCCGAGTGACGTCGCGCGCAGGGTGGCGTGGGTTACATGACGTCACAGCAAGCGCCCATGCAAGGCTGCTCGCTCTTGCCGAGATCACAAGGGATTGTTGAATCTTTCCGTGCGGAGTACATTTTTTTCTCTCTCCAGGTACTGCCAAAGAATGGGCCAAACCTTCCCAATGTAGCAGCGCCCTCCCTCCTCAAAGAGTCGAGACTCCCGTGAGAATTTCCTCCGTAAAAGACGTTGCATTGTGGGAGGTGGGGAGCGGTGGCGCAGTGGTTAGCGCACTGCGTTTTTCAACCAAGGCGACCCGAGTTCGATTAGGGGCCGCCGTACATAAATGACGTCACGCGGTTTTGGACGATTTTTGACCCCCCCCCTTCCTCACACGGCGTCACAAATGGCTGACCCCAACCCCCTAGGTGCGTGACGTCATTTATGGACGGCCCTTTACCCGTCGACGGCTAACATCGAGTGGCGAGCGAACCAGTCTTGGGGCTTTGGGGCCCGCAAACTCCATGCACCAATCTGCAATGACTGGTGTGGTGAAGTATGGTCAAACCCATGACCCGGAAGCGTAAAGGAGGCCCTTCAACAGCGGATTGACAAAGGGCTGCCGGATACTTGAGGCTGCCAAGGGGGCCCAAGTTGGAGATTGTTCCATAATATCGTTTTTTTTGGGTTAGATCGCGTAAATATAAATGTGTTGTCAAACCCGCCACAGCCAACAAGTTTGTCATGTCAACAGAACATGCCAATTCGTTACTCTCCAACACATCGGTGTGCTCTACGAGACACGAATTGGCATGTTGTGTTTACGTGACAAACCTTACTACAGTAATTGGCTGTGTCGGGTGGTGGTGCGTTTAACGACACATTAAGGCGATCTAAAAAAAAAAACCTGTATTATGGATATTGGTCGCGAAAGCCTACGTGTTAAACTGGCCCAACTAGTATTTGGATAAATATAACTCGAGTAACTTATTTGGTTCAGAGACTGATCCACTTTTTAATATTTTACATTTAGTATTTTTCCACAATTTTACTCCTATTGTGCCAACATCACGCCATTCAAGTAAAAATCCACTCGGTTTTCTCAAAGAGCAGTAACAACGCTTTGTGCTTGAGAACGGCCCACGGAAACGGTTATCACAGGGCTACCTTGGAGATCCATTCGAGAGACATTGGGTCTCGCATAACAGTCAAATTGATATTGTGAATTCTCAGAGCTGGAATTAAACAAACTTAAATGCACGACCAAATTGAATGTGATGTTTTGTTGTGTGTGTGCAATCATTGGTGACGTGGCTGAGACCGTGAACTCACTACAATTGAGAACCCAGTTTAACCACAGGCGGATCGAACCCAGGCAGCTCAGTGCTCTTAACGTCTTGAGCCACCCAGCCACCGCACTCAAGAGCTTGCCCGGTCAAGTGTCCTTCACACGTGATGTGCGACTCCCTGCAGTGGGACTCGGCAGTCACAAGTTTCAACACAAAGATTTATTTTTGTTTAAATAAATATTTCACAGTACTCGACTTCGGTACAATTGTGGCAGTACATCTTCCGACGCTTCTCTCCAGCAGTTGGCGTAGCACGATTGGCATGGGCCTTGGTCCAAGGAATTAAACGGGGCCTAACCTCTACCCCCTGTCCCAATTTCCTCCCCCTCTCTTTGTGGCCCCGTCGCCTGGGCCACTCTGGCCCGTCGTTGGCCCTTGGTGCAGTTGCAACGCCTGCGCGCACTTTGGAATGCTGCGCCGTTCCTCTCCCGCTGTCCTAAGCACAGTGGGGAAGGAGGTGACAGCAGCAGCAGCAACACCACCAAACGAGCTAAGCCAACGCCTTTTCGACACCGGGACTTCACGGTGCAGTGTGTGCAGCGCGGGGGGCCGCGCTTGCAGGCAGTGAAGAACTTTAAAACCCGGGCGTTTGTCACGCAGTCATTCTGTACGACGGAGAGAAGAATATCGCATAATACCAGAAGGTGAACTACATGTAAATGCATTTTCTTGAGTGGTGTGTCAAGCAGGTGATAAAAACCGGGACTTTTAATGTCCTGGGGTGACAGATTTCCTAGGACAGCAGCCTCCCCAGGGCAGGTGGCAACCCTGATTTACTGCATGCACCAAGGAAGCTGGGAAGATTCCCACTGTGAAGGACTGGGCAGTTACTTATCCAAGATGATTGAGACACTTTCTTTTTGTAAGTGTTCACTGTGTATTCCATATAATAAGATATGGGCTCTTTGGGCGAAGGAACCACCACTTAGGGCAGGGGTGGGGAACTTCCAGCCCGTGAAGTCATTTGGTTTTGCCCTGCCAAGGTAACTGCAGGCGGGACTCGAAATTCACTAAATCTAGGAGCAAACCAGGAAAAGCAGTTGCGAGTAGCAACACCATCATCAATACCAGCTAACATCACATGCCTCACCAAAGAGAAGCAGTTCCAGCCATCACATTAGGGGCGAGTTAATGAAATGTGACCAAATATAACGGGCTAATTTTTAAGTTGATAATTTTGTATGGCCCGCGAATGATGTTATAAATATCCCTTGGCAGAAAAAATGTTCCCCACCCCTGACTTATGTCTCATGCTCGCCGTTGTTAACTTTAGTTTATTTTCGATCTTTGCACTCCCTCGGTCTACTTGTGACGACGGAACAGCCAGTGGCGGCTGGTTGCGTCACAGCGATCAAAATGTCTAGACAGTAGCTCTGACCATTCCTCTCATGCCCTGCGTTTCTCACCGCAGTCAGCGGAATGAACTACCACCCCCAGTATTCGGTCACGTTGAGTAAACCTCCGTATTGACACTCTGTCTCGTCAATGCATGACGGAGTCAGCTACCCCACTTCGAGAATTCGGTCAACGGCTCTGACCTCCATTCCTCACTGCACTTCCCACGGCAGTTAGTGGCATGGGCCATCACCCTCCCAGTATTCAGTCGTTAACGTTATATATGACTTCCAACTGCTTTGACAACGGTCCCATCTATTACTGCAGTGTGGAGTAAGCTACCACTCCACGGGTCGGCCAGTCGTCACGTGGAAGAAACCTCCAACTTTGCGCATTGAGATCTACAGATGAGATGCGCCTTGCAAATGTAAATAATTACATTAACTATTTTGACACCGTCTTGTTTAGTACAAAACAAAGTCATTTAAATAAGCAGTATTTATAAATAACGGAAATACATTCCCACTTCATACCGTGGCTGGATATTCTTTTGTTTAAAGAGGACGTGTATAAATTAGCATACACGTACTTATTGCGACGGCTGGTTTACATACGCATAGTAACGTGCCCCGGCAGGGCTACCATGTGGCGAGCGGCGAATGTTTTCCGGCCTTCGTTTTTGACAACACCGGCTGGGCAAGGAACGATTCCTCAATCGTACGCGGTTCCTACACTCGCGATAACACATGCATCAACTCGCGCGTGTGAGAAGCAAATGTTCACGGGTTATGCAAATTGCATGTAAATGATAGGCAAATGTAACACTTTGGCAAACTAGACGGACAACACACACGAGACTGAATAAATAATAGATTCTTGAAGTGAACGGTGGTAATGAATCTTGACAATTTGATTTGTTACAAGCCTAATGTTACTGCTTCATCACCTGCAGCTCCACCACACTTGCAGTGAGAATTTGTGACGATGCCTTTTTCACATTCGCGAACACAAACCAGTTTTGGTGCAACCAAATTTGACGAAACCGTACCGTTCATGTAAAACCAGTTTTAAACTATTGCAATCTAATTTTTTTTGTCTTATTAAAAAAAACGTGCTCGGTAAAAATGGTTGCGTCAATACAATTTATATTCTCTCGTCAAAAGGGCTTGTTTGAAAACACCATCCTATAGCGAAAGCGAGCGTGTATCATCAGTGCGTTCTACTAATTATATCACAGAACGGTGCAGTGTGCGCATCTAGCCCAGCGGTGCGCTCTACTGTGGAAGCGTGCCGTCTGTCTTCCCTGGGGGCTTTTGACAGAGCGTTTCCTGCTACCGGCAGCGATTCTATGGAGAACTTGGGGGGGGGTTCCGTATCCCTCTTAAAACCCACTTATTGAGTTTCACATTGAGGGTGTAGGCGGTCTGCCCTTATTAGGTTGTTACCCCCCCCCCCCTTATTACTGCTTCCTCCACAACACCCCCCTGTCCTCTTTGGATCGCCAGTCTCCCCCACCGCAGCGCCCTTCTCCCCATCGCAGCGCCCCTCTCCCGACAAGACTCCTGACTACAGGCGCACACACACACACAGATCAGTGGGGCCCATCCGTAGAGGCAGAGCCCCGACCCGACTCGGCCTCCCTCCAGGTCAAACCTCGGCTTCGACTTGGGAGCGCCGCCAACAACAAACGGGCGTTCCTGGAAAACGACGTCACGTGGGAAACTCCTGTCGGTGGTTGGGGGTCGGAGGCCGGTGGCCGGTAGAGCTCTCATGCATTCATCAGCTCCTGGTCCTCGCCGGTGCGGCCGATGGCGTCCGGATTCTGCAGCGGGTCGAGGTCGGCGAAGAGGTTGAACCACGCCGACATGTCCTTTCCGGGCTTGCCAGCACCGTCCACAACCGCTGCCGGATGGAGAGGGGGGGGGGACAGCAAGAGAGTCACCACACGGGGGACTCGCGCCGATGAGCCGGCGCTCGAGAGGCAGGCCGATGCACTGGAGTCGGCTGTACCACGAGAAAGTCAGCTGAGTCACTAGAACGTCACCAGCACCACGAGTCAGACAAATATTAACATTATTTAAAATATATTCGACACATTTTGGGGGTTCCTCTGACAGCTAAAATCTGACAGCTGATGATTGACTGCTGATGACGGACCTGGAGTGAATCGGCGTGTGTTGGATCACCAGCCGACATGTGCTTACGTTTGGCTGTGGCATGACCCAGTCCTGTGTGGGCATCGGCCTGGGATGTGGCTGCAAACTGCTTTCTGTTACTTGGAAGGGACCAACCTGGGATACAACGAACACGAGAAACATCATTTTCAGAACAGGAAAGCGGTGGTTTTCTAGCATGCTGCACTTTGAACCCGTTGAACGCGAGTTTGATTCCCGGCCACCGCTAACATCGGTGGCAAGTGATCATCTGAACTGGTCCTATCGCATCACCCCCCCCCCCCCCCCCAATTTCACTAACCCACATTGACCAGCACGATGAAATGTAGTCAAACAGCTGACATGACTGATTTGGCATGGGGAGGCTTTCATCCAGCAGTGAATTGACAAAGGTCTGAAAATTATCAATGACTTTTTAAAGCAATATGGTGTAGGGATGCAACAATGATGCGCCAGCCCAAGTAGCTATCCTGGGAGATTTGCCTACGGGTGTTGGTAACAAATGTCCAGGTTGCCTCCACGTACACTGCTCCCATCGTGGCGAAACGCCTGACAAAGAGCCTCAGTTGAGGGACAGATCTGTTATGCGTGCCTAAATACAGCACATGAGGCATACGAGTACATTTTATGTGCACTCGTATGCGGAGTCAGCAACTTCTCCAAATATGTAAAACGGCTCGAGCAAGACGGCGAGGGAGGGAAGGTAAAGGTGCAACCCCGCAATTACTTCCGCCACCGCTGGCCCAAGGGCACTCCCACTCGAGGAAGTTCCCGAGCACCTCCGAGAAGGAGTTTTCACCTCTTCCATGCCGACGTTTCGGAAGGGGTGGGAGCATCCACACTCTACACCACCACATGCTGCCTACCGATTTACTGTGGTGAACCCATTGGTAACGTTCTGACCCACCCCCACTGGACATCTGTGAAGAAGAGCTTTATTGCTCATCCGATTCCTCCAGGATAAATAAATATCCTAATTATGATTCTGACTGCTGGTGTGACAGAGGTGGCAGGGGTGGAGGGGGGATTAGATAAACTCGCACCATTGTTTCAGCTGCTGCTGCCCCTGAAGCATCAAATCTAACCGGCGACCTCTGGATTACAAGTTCAGTGCGAGACCATCACGTCCACGCAGGGCCGCCTTATTGTGGGGGGGTGCAGGGCCCGGGGCAAATCCCACCGTGTGGGGCCCCCCCACCCGAACCCCTGACGCCTTCAAACTAAACCAGAAGCATTACGTCTGACACCGTGACATCGAAGCGCAGGGGGCCACTCCATAAGCGTGGGGCAGAGGTCGCAACCGGGTACCCAATACCTGTACCCTACCCGATACCCGGCTACCCGGCTACCCGTACCCGGCCGGGTACGGGTAAGGGTACCCGTTTGCGACGCTGGTGCGGCCGGGTACGGGTACGGGTAGGGAACGGATACTCGTACCCGGCCGGGTACGGGTACCCATATGCGACCCTGGTGCGGCCGGGTACGGGTAAGGAATCAAAACCCGTTTGCGACCTCTGGCGTGGGGGACCCGGGGCGGCCGTCCCGATTCGCCGTACACCCTAGGGACGGCCCTGCGTCCGCGGCAGCATCCCATCCCCCGAGCGTACCACGTCCCTTTCACGAATAGGCCGGTGGGTTCAAGCGTGGCTGCTTACCCGGCCGGGCGGAGCCCTCGTTCCGCGAGCTCATGTCCAGCAGCTGCGACGGGAGGAACCCGCCCACCGTGGGTCCCGGGGCGGGAGGCCCGTCAGGGTTCGAACCTGGGCCTCCGGGCGCCGTCGCAGACAGAGCCGTGGCGCCCTGCCGCTGCTGCTGCCGGGACTGCTGCGGGCAGGTCTCCCCTACTGCGCCGTCATCGCCAAACACGTCGTACCACTGCCGGCTGAAGCCCCCGCTCTCCCCCTCCTCGCCCGGCGCCCCCGCGTTGAGGATGTCGTTGAGCAGCGACATCACATCCCGTTCGCCGTCTGCCGAGTGACACAGCACGTCGCGGGCCCCTATAGTGACGAACCTCCGATTAGCACGGTCGGCTACGTACGGTGCGAAAGAAGTTCTATACTGTACACTGAACCAAATACAATCAAAGCACTTTCCCGAAAAGTTAGAAGAAATCGCGCGTACGCGTGAATCTATTATTCAACGCTCTCCAAACATGCGTTTGTTCTCGCAGGTATTTCGTTCGCAAGTATTTAAGACGATGAATTTACATTTGCTTTTGCCTACAAGCTCTGGGAAATAACCAGTCGATCAATGTGAACGGTTTACAGTTGGCTGATTTCGCAAGAGCAGCACAACTTTATGTTAAAGTTTGGTTCGTATCGGATCATCTTACAGTTCCACCTGAAGACGGAAGCTTGTGTTGCCTCCGAAACGTCGAAATTTAATTTAGTTGTTTTCATTTATTTTATTTTATTTTTTACCTACGTGACTTTACCGAAAAAACCAAAAGAGTATGAATCCTTGCAGTCACGAAAGCTTCAAATCTAGAATCATCTTACGAGAGTTCTGTTGCCACCCCCAGTTACGGACTGGCAGACAGAGGGACAGGACTCGTTGTTGGTGCTAGGCCCAGGATACTTCGTCCCGGGTTGGCTGTGGCACTGCTCTCTCCTCCTGTATTTCCCTGCCATTAACTCACTCCACCCACCACCTTCTGCCCTAACATAGTTGTTTGTTGTTGTTGAATAATAAGTCAAGTGCATTGGTAGCTTGCAGCCCAAGTCTACAACACCTGGAAACTGTGAGTCACCGACGCGAGCGCCAACCGGGCTTGGCGCTGCTTAGCTTCCGAGATGCAACGAACGAGCGCCGTGCTCCAGACTCACCGGCGGGAGTGCCGGCCAGAGCGTGGCCCAGGTCTGTGAGATCCAGCGCACCGCCCGAGCCGGTGCCATCGGCCCCTTTGAGAAACGACACGCGGCCCTCAGCACCGGCGCCCATCCTCGATACTCGAGGGCCAGACAGAACCATCAGCTGTCACGGTTAGCTCAGCACGTTTAGCACAGCTGTAAACTGCCATACTTTTGGTGTTTAGTTTGCTTTCATTCCCCCGCCGCACCTCCGATTAGCACGGTTGGCTCCATAGTGTGAGAAAGAAGTTCAACATGCTTACGTCCACATTGTGATCACCCACCACACTGCAGGTCAAAACACTTATCTGTCGGCTTCTTCTCTCACACCATGGCCACGTCGTTGTTGTTTATTTTTCTGCCTTAATTTTCCCAATCCCGCCCCCTACTGGACACCTGTGAAAAAGAGCCTCACAGCTCATCGGATTTCCCCGGGATAAATACATATTCTGATTAAATCCAATTTTCAAAACAATTTAATCATTCAAACTCCGCTGTGAATGACTTTGGTGACAGCGTCCCCTTCTCTCCTTTTATTTTGTTACTTGATGCAAATCTTGAGTGTGGAATCTTTGGAAAAAATGTTTATTGTTTGTAAATACGTTTTCACTTTGGCCCAAGTTGGTGAGATAGCTGCAATAATTCCCACCGAGTCAAATGCATTTGACGAGTCAACAAAGGCTAGGCACAATAGAAAGGGATATTCATCTGTTTTACGCAACTCCGAATAACACAGTTGGCTATGTACGGCGTGAAAGAATTTCAACGCACATACGAGGTGCTGAGACTCACGCGAGTCAGCTCAAGAAGGGAACACAGCCAAGAAGACATCTGTCACAAAGACGGAGCGATGAAATCAGCTAGTGAGCAGGAGCAAGGTGGATTGGTGCATCAGGAGAACTGTGAGATATGTATGCTGAACTTCTTTCGCACCGTACGTAGGCAACCATGCTAATCGGAGGTGCGAGGCAGTTTGGAAGATGTGCATCTCAATGTGCGATAGTGAGTGGTGGTGACGGTTTGGAGAGGCCGTACCTGGTAAAATAAAAATAGATGATTAGCCTTCAGCAGCGGATATATCGGAGCAGTTGTTATTCTAACAACTTATTTTTGCGAGATGTATAAGGTTTTGTATCAGTGTGTTTGTATGTTTTTCCAGCACACCCCTCACACATTCTGTTTGTAGGTAGGACAATGACGCCCGGCGCTTATCTTACCATCGGCAGCTGCCTTGCCCAGGGAACCGTCTTCTCCCAAAGAGATCAACCTGAAACCGCACAAACGTTGGCCTCACCAAACAGTGCAGGATGCAACGTGATACGAATGTAGTCTCAACCTGGGCCTAATCACCTGAACAAGGTGATCCGTGTGTAAGAATCTGCATTCACAGGGCACCTGCTTGAAATCCTCAGAAACTCAGAGCGCCTTTACATCGCATCCAACCTCAATTATTCCAATGCTCAGCTGTGTGTGCGTGAAACTTAAATGAGTGTGGGAGTTGGCACAGCTGTGCGCCCAAGGGTAAAATATAACCGTAACAGAATTATGGGGCAAGGTGCTGTTAGCGAGCACCGGCATGGCACACAAAGGGGCCTTTGTCTACCCAGTGGCAAAGTTTACACACCCAACCAGGTGCTCATTTGAGGCTGAGTCGACCCACAAGGAGGCCCAGCGCCCATTCAGATAATCGTCACTGGTGTTGGCCGTGAGCAGAAATCGAACCTCGGGTCGCCGAGTTCGTAGCATAACCGCTAAACCACTTCACTATTTGACACTCACTCATCGTCATCCCCGGTGGCGTCTCGTTGCTCCTCGCCGTCCACTTTCTCCCCGGCTCCCACCGTCTCCTTTGCAGAGTTCTTTCCATGGCCTGGCGCGCCGGGCTGACACGCACACGTGGTGCGGGTTAAAAGCATTGACGGGACAATAGCCGGACGCCTCAAGAGGTCAGTGTGCTGAGCTGGCACCGCTGTGATTCTGGGTTTCAATCTAGGCAGCTGCCTGAGGATTAAACCTTGATCGCAAGTGTAGTCAGCTGATGTTCTCTGCCCCGTCTACAATTACTACACAAAATAATCATTTGGCTACAATCCAGCTCTGGGAATTACGAATATATCAACCCGTTGTGCGTGAAACATTACTGTGTGGTAGGGTGGGTGGGAAAGTGCTGCTTTATGCTGTACAGGACCTCAGAGGTAGCTCTGTATTATCCGCTTCTACGGGCTGTTATTTAACTCAAAAAGTTGCACTACTCTATAAGAAATCTGAGTGGATTCTTTGACTCATGACCTGATGCCATGGGCACAATCGGGATAATCGCGTCTCTGATTAGCGCGGTTAGCTACGTACGGTGCGAAAGAAGTTCAACATATACTCTTAGGTTTTTTCGGTAAAGTCACGTAGGGGAAATAAAAAAATAAAAAAAAATATAAATAAAGTTATAGAAATAATAATAGAAATAAAATTATAAATCACGATGTTTCGGAGGCAACACAAGTCTCCGTCATCATTTTTACCTACGTGACTTTACCGAAAAAACCTAAGAGTATGAATCCTTGCAGTCACGAAAGCTTCAAATCTAGAATTAAAGTTCAACACATACATAACATCGGGGTAAAAACACAAGAACATTTTAAAGGGATAAGGAAAAAGGATAGTTGCCGGGATACCTGCCAAGTGGGGTCAGGCAGCGCTACTCGCACGCACGTCGAAAGGGACACTGGCGGTGCAGCGGATACCTTGTCCGTAGCCTTGTACATCGGCTGGTAGTCTTTGTAGCTCTCGTAGATGGCGGCCATTGTTCTGGACGTCTTCTCCCAGAAGTGCAGCAAGGAGGTCTGTCGAGGCCGCAGGAAGCCGAGCGTTGAGGGAGACGAAATCAGAATCAGAATCAGAATGGTTTTATTCGCAATGAAAGTTTGCACAGACAAGGAATTTACTATGGCAGGAAGGTGCATACATTCAACATGTAGGAATCTTAAAACTTAAATAAGTGGTATATAGTCTAACTATACTAAAATTACAAAGTCTAACTAATACTAAGGGGCTAAAGTATGTAAAATTGTGAATAAGTGTACAATATAAAATGTAAACTAGCCGTAATATACAATCTTAAAATACAAATAGGGTAACATGTTGTAAAGATTGCAACGTGTAATTTTGTAGATAAAATGTTAAAGTTAGTGTAAAAGCAAACTGATCTCACAGCGCCGCCCGCACCACGGGTGGGTCAACGAGACACTCCCACAACACTCACCTGACCCCCCGTCAGACATTTACCACTCAGCTGACACTCGCCAATCAGTTGGCAACAACTAATCCGACCTTCCTCACCACTCACCAGGTTAAACAATGGAGTGGGAAACCCGCTGAGATTCAACGGCTTCCCATCCCTAGCCAACAGCACACGTCTATCCAATGTACGATTTTGAAACAGGGCTCATGTCACGCACCAAGGCATTGTAAAAGATAAACTGAACTATAGGGATGAAGATAAAACGTTCTCGTAGCGTCAACCTTGTTTGCATTAACTACATATCACACGCTTTCAATGAACTCCTCGTTCCAGATACAAACAAGTATACAAGATTTGAAGCTTTCGTGACTGAAAGGATTCATACTCTTGGGTTTTTTCGGTAAAGTCACGTAGGTACATTTTTTTATAATAAAAGTACAGATTATTTCCTTTTATTATGATTTATAATTTTATTTCTATTATTATTTCTATTATTTTTACTTATTTACCTACGTTACTTTACCGAAAAAACCTAAGAGTACAAACAAGTATACATACATACATATTAGCAACCTATACATTAGATATGCACATGGGCTGTGAATGTGTTTATTATTATCGCCTGCTAACGGGATTGCTCTTGAAAGCGGAAATGCCGACTCAGTGCTTTGGCATGGTAACAGTGCCGAGCCACACAGCCACCTCACCACTCTGCGGTCAAACGCCATTATCCCTGTGACATGAGGGCTGATACATTATGGATGCACCAACCCTAAGTGCCTCCGACCTAATCACCCGGCACGAGCACGATCTCATCGAAGCCGCAGCGTTGCTTGGACGAGCACCCACCACGCACAACACAGCTGTTATAGGCTCTGGACTTCAAAGTGGCTTGGCGGATGCCAGAGGGTTTTGCAATCAACTAATTTGCTGTACTGCACCTGTACGCTCCGGTCTCTTATCCTCCCCACCTTCACCAATCTGCAGCGACCGGCGTAGTGCCGTGGTGTCAGATCACCCCTCTAACACCAAGGATTGCACCGCTCTGCGAGAGATCCCACTTCGTCCGCGTCTCACGACGCGGCACCGATAGCGCAATCGGGGTAAAATTGCGTCAAAAAACGAGAGAGATTATTTTTAAACGGCCGAACTGTGTGCCGCCCCACCCACCTGGTACGTGGCCAGCGTGTGGGACAGCAGGTTGCAGCGGCTGGCGCCCAGCAGGTCTACCTTCTGGCACACGTCATTCTTCAGCTTGTCGAAGCGGCCCTTCGACACCCGCACCTGTGTCTGCACCTGCCTCGCGACACACAAAGACACAGATCTACCGTATGGCCTGTAACAGGCTGTTGGGTTAAGCGCCGTTAGCGAGCACCTACGAAGGCTGGCACGGCACACGAGGGGGTGGGTGGCCAACACCACGCCCGGTCGCCTTTGTCTCCCCAGTGGCGATGTTTACACACCGCACCAGGTACTCATTTGAGGCTGAGTCGACCTAGGGGAGGCCCAGGACCGGTTAAGATAATCGTCACTGGTGTTGGCCGTGAGCAAAAATCGAACTCGGGTCGCCGGGTTCGTAGCGCAGCGCGCTAACCGCAATACTATCGCCCCCACTGACACACACAATCACAATTCTCATCGTTCCACGGCATCATCAATCGCCACCACTCATCACCCTTTCATCTCATTGTGGAGTGACATTATTCATTAACTATTCCATTGCCAAATCATCACCATGTAGCTTCCCCAAATCTGGCGGTGAATGGTCTTGGGCTTCCATCCGTTTCTGTCGCTTGTTTCTTCGAACAAATTATTGATCTCGATGTCCAGCACTCGTCTCATCTCATCATAAAAATTGTTGCCTTCTTTAGCACAATATGGCGGCGAGATGTTATCTGCCTCGCCTGGTATGCAGGAGGTTGTGGGTTCGATCCTGACCCTGACGCCTTTATATGTGGAGTTTGCATGTTCTACCTGTGGTGGTGTGGATTTTTCTCCGGGTCCTCCGGTTTTTCCCTCCACATTTAGAAACATCCGTTTAGAGTGTTTGGTTGCTATACACTTCCACACAATTGGCCACTTCGTTAAGATTTGTGGCCTGGTCGCTTCTGAAAAAGAGCCTCAGCGGGTCTTACCTGGTAAAAAAAAAATAACAAATCGTTTATGAAAAATTTCCCTCCAGCACAACCATCACATCTTGCACCACCACAACTGCGTCCCTCACCTTGCGGAACTTCTCCAGCTGCTTGTAGGTGTCTGGGTCGAGCTCCTGCGACACGTCCTTCATCCAGAGCAGCGCCCCGCGGTACTCGGTGCGCTGCTGCTCCATGCGGTTGATGGTGATGAGCGTGTCGGAGATGGCGCGGTAGCGGAACGTCTCCACCTCCTGGTGCAGTCGCATCAGGGGGTGGTGTAACCCCAGCCTGGATTCAAAACAGGGGGGGGGGGGAGGGAAACAAAAACAAAGCCCAGTGGAGGAAACCGCCGACGGAACGTGACGGACGCGGAGTGGCCCACAGCTTGGTGACCCACCCATACTGGACATATGTGAAAACACATTCCTGCGGAGGGAGCTGGTAGGAACGTTGGGTTGCTCGGTCAGTGGCCAGGGTCAACGGCGGCGTGGTGTATTCCGCAAATATGGCCGACTGTGAGGGCGGGCACAAGCCGGCGTGAGTAGGTTAAACGTTGAGTTTTATAAGGGCACCATGGGGTGACAGCCCCTCTCCACCCAGCCCCTCCCCACCCAGCCCCACCCCTCCCCACCCAGCCCCTCCCCACCCAGCCCCTCCCCACCCTCCCCTCCCCACCCTCCCCACCCTCCCCTCCCCACCCAGCCCCTCCCTCCCCATTCAGCCCCTCCCTGCACGACGGACGGACGGACACAACAATCCCCTGTGGGCTGATGTAACCAGGAGGTTCCTACCAGTAAAAGATTTTCATAGCTCATTGGATTTCTCCTGCAGTCTAAATAAATATTCTGATTAAAGCAGGGGTGGGCAACTGTTACCTTAACTAGGGCTGAACAAAAGTTAAAGGTGCGGCCCTCCAATGTTTTTCTCATGCGACTGCCGGTGGAAGGGTCTCCACTAGAGCAAACTCTGGTCTACTCTTTGACGTCATAGCAGTCGTGTTGGAAGAGGCAGACGTAGCTCCACTTTACCCCGCCACACGTGACCTGCCGATCGACCGATTTGAGAACAGAATCAGAATATTTATTCATACTCGAGGAATCCGATGAGCTATTAAGCTCTTTGTCACAGATGTCCAGTAGTGGCAGGTCAAAACGTTACAACAATAAACAATACAAAAACACAATAGGAGTGCAAAGTAAAAGAAAGTTAAACAAATCACTTAAAAATAAAAACAAATTCTTTTACCAGGTAAATCCCACTGAGCGAGAAGTGACCTGACCACAAATGATAGCTCAACAAAGTGGCTTGTCGTGTAGAACTTTATATCAGAAAAATTATCTAAATCATCTCAACACACATTCTTGGTTCTTTCGGTAAAGTCACATCATCAGGTGATGATGATTGCTTGTGTTGCAATCGAAACGTCGTGAGAATTTAATTGTTTGATTTTTATTATTTCCTTTCTACGTGACTTCACCGAAAGAACCAAGAATATGAATCCCTGCAGTCACGAAAGCTTTAAATCGAAATCTCAACACGTTTCAAAATTTGGGAGGGAAAAACCAGAGGACCTGGAGCATGGGACTTTCAAAGTATTTTTATGGCGGGCAACCAGTCGTTAGCACAATGGCTTCCTGTCACCACGAAGGGGCCCCCCCTTGCCATGAGACGAGGTGCCCCCACTCGGGGGAGCGTCGGGGGAGCGTCGGGGGAGCGTCGGGGGAGCATCGGGGGAGCGTCGGGGGAGCGTCGAGGGAGCGTGCGAGGCGCTCGCAGTGCTCACCTCTGCTGGGAGGAGAAGCACAGAGCCTTCCCCGTGGCCAGCATCATTTTTCCAGCCCTCGTCTGCTCCTGCGATCCCTGGTGCTTCAGAAAGTGTCCCATGTCGTTCTCCTCTTCCGACAGCGCTGGAAGGAAACAATTACAAACGCGTCGTCGTCATCGGAACGTCGCCATCAATCCACTGCTGGATGAAGGCCACCCCCCCCAAGCCGTTGCCATCTCTCACGGCCCTGCGATGTGCTAATGATGTTCTTTCTTTACCCAGGAAGGCGTCACTGGCTGTCCCCCTTCCCCTTGGTATGTATATATGTATGTTGAACTTCTTTCACACCGTACATAGCCAAATATTTACCCTTATATATATGTTTAACATTTTGTAAAGCATTTTGGAATACAATTTCAATTAGATACTATATTTATACACTTTTTGTTGTTGTTTGTTGTTGTTCAGACTTTTTCAGATGGGTCCTGCTACAATGTACATCGGACAATTCTATTAAGGGAGTGTTTGTCACATGGCACCATACCGGAAGACTCAGAAAAAACGAAAACCCACCATGCATACTCGGGGATAATACCCACAGCTCCGCACACATAGATTCAAAAATCCATAGCTGGACATTCAGCTCCATACCCCCTCACACCCAAAACCTACACCACCTGATATCCCCCAGCAGTCTCGCATCCCAAGTACTAACCAGGCCCAATGCTGCTTAGCTTATGAGACCCGTCCACAACGTAATCTTGCATGATGTCACGGATGGTACAGAGTGGCACAGGGTCAACAATGGGACAATCGATCAATCTTCATTTGTTTATAAAGTGTACCCGACATCAATAAAGGCGTTTCATATAGCACTTTACATAAAATACAATTTACATGAATAGCAAAAAACACTGAATATATAAAATATACAAAACAGTGTCAACAACCTAACAACACCCAAACCAGTAGTGTGACCAACAGGGACAGTGAGATATACAACTCAGAGTACCTCCAAGCCGTCTCTGATACAGCTCTATGACTTTGAGAAGCTCCACACACGACCTCTGGACATCCTGGAAGACCTGCAAGAAGAGACGAGCCGATGACCACATTTATAGCGGAGTTGGGAAAAAAACATCACGGCCAGTCTGGGTGATGCAGTAGTAACAACAACTGCCATTCACCACGAAATGGCGGTAACATCACCACTTTAAGGCCACGTGAAGTGTTGAACGCCTTTTGGCAGGAGGTCACGGGACAGCCCCAGGTGTCATGGGATGACTGAGATAACACTCCGATGCACCATCTGTGCCCCCTACTATGCCAACTTGGCAATGTAATAATCCACTTGGCACCTGCACACGATCCGATTTTATCGCTCAATCTCCTTGGTAGATGTTGTCGGATGCGTACCGTTTTATTTTTAAATCGAGAAAAAGATTTGTGTCCGTTTAATTAATGTAATCATCCTCCACTCTGCCAGGCGCCACGTGTCTTGATGTCACTTTGATCAATTTTTATGAAGCCACCTCGATAGTCCACTGTTCGCCGAATGCAAAACAAATTGACGTTGCCATTACGCTGCCAGTATTTGAATGATCGTTACGGCTGGACTAATGCCGAAATTCACGTCCTTTGGGATGTTTGCCAAGGAATGGTCCGGTTCTGGTATCCATTCAGATTTCTCACGGAGGAGCTCGACCTTTCATGTTGGAGAACAGGCCACAGAAGAGGATGTCACGGAGGGATTTCTCAGAGCCCTGTAAGTCTCCTCTGGTCCACACAATAGAGGGCGGCGCTTTCCCACCCATCGTCACATGACAAAGCGATCATATTAATTCCCAGAATCAAATGTCACGCGACGGATTATTTTGCGTGGTTATTGGTGACTGGGCTGAAGACCATCGACTGACTTCACTTGAAAAGGCGGTTTAATCACAGGTGGCTGCCTGGATTCCGACCGAGGGTCTCTCAGTGGTGCGAGCTCAGCACTCTTGACCTCTGACCCACACGGCCACCTCAATGCCATCAACGCTGCACGCAGCGGTGAGGAGGGCGGCAAAATCAGCAGGACAGGCCCTCCCATGAGGGATACATTTAAAAGACTGAAAGGAGATAGGAAGGAGAGGAAGGAGGTGGCCGTACCTAGGGCAACATTTCAGCCACGTCTGTTCAAGTTGCCGACCTTGAAAATGTTTCCTCGTCCGGCACATGACACGCAGTATATTTCTCGCAATGGCTGCGGCTATTCTTAGTCGCGTATAACTTCCAGTGTCCCCACAACCTGGCAAAGTGAGGAATTAATACTTGAGCGTACCTCGAGTTTCCTGTCAAGGTCGGAGTCGGATGCCACCACAAACTCATCCTCCTTTTTGCCTGTGACCCGGATGAGCGTCTGCTTGGTCTTCCAGTATTTCTGCTGCACCTTGTTCATCACTGACCTCTCCTCCCAGCGAGGGTCGTACGTCTCCGGAGAATAGCCGCTGTTCCCCAACACGGCAGGGCACCACCACGCACGCCACCACACACACACACACACCTTGCATCACAACTTCGCATTGCCGAACAACTTTGCATTACCGAATGCAAAACACATTCCAGAGCCTTACAGCACAACCGCGAAAAGCTACGGAGTTCTTAGGATAAACCATCCATTTGCAAGGATAATTAAAAAACTTTCCAACACGAGTTTGTGCTTGTATGTTTTTCATTATCTGTACATAGCCAATGCGTACCGTACGAGCAAAATGTGTTGGCAGATTTGCGAATTGTAATTTTTTCTCTAGTTTGTGTCTCCAAGGGTTGGGGCAAACCCTTTGATCAATGTGGCCAAATCTCCATGGGGTCCACAGTCCATGTCAACAGTCAGCCACGGGAGATGTTGGCGCACTCGGGGTGCGTCAACAATCGGCAGCAACAGTAGGCATGTGCCATAAAATGATCAAATGCAGAAGTGCTCGTCCACACACGAACGTACAGCCCACACTGAATCTAACACGTAGGCCTTTCGCGACAAATATTGCTCACGACGACGTTTTTTGGGGTAGATCGCGTAAATGTAAACGTGCCGTAAACACCCACTCCCACAATTCTGGCAAATTGCCTGATGAAAGTGCTTGTACTGACGAGCGAAATGAAGTCCTCAAATTGTAAATGTGGGTTTGCTCTCCAACACACTGGCGTTCTGAAGTAGAAAACGAATTGGCACGTTTTGTTCACGTGACAAATCTTACTAACTTGCTGTGTCGGGTGGAGGTGAGCTTACGACGTATTCACATGTAGGCGATCTAACCATGAAAAGCGATATTATGAAGCCCACGCTAATGTGCTGTGCCTCAGCCTATCTGGTTTTCTCCTTCCTGCTTGCGACATAAAACGTTTCACAATGTTACATTGTTCCGTTCCGCGAGTTAATAAGGGCTTTGACCAATCCTCCTTCGACTCTATCGCATTATAATCCTCCAGGAATATCTTTGTATCCCAATTGTGCCTTGAAGCCATTTTCTCTTAGCCAATTTTGATTCTAACGTATCCTACATTGAAGGCAACTGCTTATAAAAAAAAATGAATTCCACATTGTTTTTCTACTTATGATTTAAAATTTAATTGAATACTTCGTTATTTATAAACAAATGTTTTAAGAATAATAATACTGTAAACGTTGTCGTTCTTATCGGTCGCTTAAATGCCCCAGCAACTTAAATCACAACCCGTCTCAACCATTCCCCCCGCTGCAGTCGAACCAAGGGGACCCCGAGCGGCAGCTGTCCCTCTGCAACACAACATCTATGCTGCACTGGCTGCTATTTCAGGTCTCCGCTGTTTGTTGTTGTGATCTTGATGCTCTCGTTAACCTGCAAGGATCGTGAAACCAAAGGGAGGACACCCGTATGAGGGTGTCCTCCGTGAGTCACGCTGTTTTACTGGTAGGAACCTCCTGGTTACACCAGCCCACAGGGGATTATTGTGTCCGTCGTGCAGGGAGGGGCTGGGTGGGGAGGGGCTGGGTGGGGGTGGGGCTGGGTGGTGAGGGGCTGGTCACCCCGTGGTGCCCTTATAAAACTCAACGTTTAACCTACTCACGCCGGCTTGTGCCCGCCCTCACAGTCGGGCATATTTGCGGAATACACCCCGCCGCGGTTGACCCTGGCCATTGACCGAGCAACCCAACGTTCCTACCAGCTCCCTCCGCAGGAATGTGTTTAATGGATCGTTTTCCATTCTCCTGGTGAAATCCGAGTGTTGCTACGAAGCACGCGAAATATCCGACACAATTAACAGGTTCAAACAGAAGCCGGCACTCACTAGTAAGACATCGTTTTCACGAATACGGCAGAGGATCCACCTGGAATTCACAGTTGAACAGGAACACAGCGATAATTCAGAATCAGAATCTTGATTCGGACCGGAGGAAACCGAGAAAGCTATTAAGCTGTTTGTCGCAAATGTCCAGTTATGGGCGGTTCAGCAAAGTTACAACAGCAAACAATACGAAATAAAACTACGATAACAGTACAAGATAGAGGAAAAAAAAAGCACGCCACTGACTTTCAATAAAAAGTTAATTTTGAATTATATAATTTAAAGCGTTTATTGGTCAATGCCAGCTCCTTCACACGGCCTACAGCTGTGCACACACTGTGGTTTTGTACCTCTGGGTCTCGGCCTCAATATGTCATCTATGTCTCTGCATGCATCTCCGTCTCATTATCCCAAGCAATCCCCAGTTGTTCTCCGTCCCATTAACTCAAGGAGCCCTACACAATGTACATAATCACACACACAATGGACACAACATAGCATAACGTGCACACGTTACACAACGCACAATTGTTGTTTTATATGGCATGCACAAATACATACACAATATACCACAAATACATACACAATATGCAATGACACAGCATAGCTCACCCAATGATCTACATACGATATACACAACGCGCAAAACTACACAATCGTATACACAATCGATATGACCCAAGCCGAAATATGGACAAAAGAAAAATCACGATAGAAATATACACACCGCAATACACTACAGTAATACACTATACACAGTTATATACAGAATACACAATCAACTAAATATACACAATATAACACAACACTGTATTCGATATGCAATTGCTATATAACCGGTACACACACAATACGCTTTAAAACGCGATAAACAATTACTACGAAGTATACACAATCAACAAGACATAACATCCACAATACAACAGGACAGTGCACACTGTTACTGTACAAAGACAAAGGCCCCCCGTGTAACCTTTACAGACTGTAGGGGCAAGTGCTGTTAGCGAGCGCCTATGAAGGCCGGCACGGCACACGAAGGGGTGGGTGGCCAGTACCACTCCCGGCCGCCTTTGTCTCCCCAGTGGCGATGTTTACACACCGCACCAGGTAGGCATTGGAGGCCGAGTCGACCTAGGGGAGGCTCAGGACCGGTTCAGATAATCGTCACTGGTGTTGGCCGTGAGCCTGAATCGAACTCGGGTGGTCGGGTTCGTATCGCAGCGCTAACCACTGCACCACCGCTCCGCGTACTGTACCGCATCCACAACACGTCCAATGGGATCAACACCGAACACAATTTACGCAGCCCAATGAAAGCACATTGTGCAATACGTACACACAAATGTACACAATGCAATAGAACTGCATTTCTGCATAGACTCACAATACACAGCACCGTATTAGCACACACACACACACACAAAACGTGACAGTCCTAATAAACCTAACAAACACAATTAGCCGAAGACGTAAACACAAAAAACCCACCACGACAGAAGCGGCAATGAATCTCGATGCCGACACGGGATTGTCTACAGATTGAGCACGAAGGGAGCGCCGTGTTACCGCACGGCGGCGCCTCCCTCCACTCGCTCACCCCTCCTCCCCCTAGCGCATCGCGGCCGCTGCTGCTGCTGCTGATGGTGGTGGTGGCAGCGGACTAAGAGCGGCGAGTCGGCGAGTGAAGGCGTGGATGGTGGTTGGTGGTCGTGGTCGTGGTGAGGGTGACGACGTTGAGTGGTTACCATGGAAACGGGCGCGCGCCGCTTCCGCTCGTCAACCCCCACAGCCCCCACCTCGCATCCCCCCCACAGCCCCCAGCTCGCATCCCCCCTCGAGCCCCCACCCCGCATCCCCCCTCGAGCCCCCACCTCGCATCCCCCCTCCAACCCCTCACCTCGAATCCCCCCCACAGCCCCCACCTCGCATCCCCCCACA
>CM025626.2:9150990-9173847 GCA_014621495.2 Entosphenus tridentatus
GTCCCCGTGTGACACAGACTGACTGCTACCCCCTTGTCCCCGTGTGAGACAGATTGGCTGGTCGACCGCCGTCACTGCGGGCTGCGTTGGCAGGGGGCAGTTGGCGCCATTCGGGAGAGGATCGCGGCGGCCATGCGGGACATGCCGGAGCACCCGGACATCCGCAGCCTGCTGAGCGGCACACGTAAATCACACGCACCGCACTAACCTGGACTCACCAGAACTCCAAGCTCACCGTACTCGCACGCCCTCACCTGTACGCTCCAAGCTCACCGTACTAACCTGTACTCACCACTCACGTGTACACGAAAGTTATCATACTCACCAATACTCCAAGCTCACCGTACTAACCTGTACTCGCCACTCACCGGTACACCAAAGTTATCATACTCACCAATACTCCCAAGCTCACCGTACTAACCTGTACTCACCACTCACCTGTACACCAAAGTTATCATACTCACCAATACTCCAAGCTCACCGTACTAACCTGTACTCGCCACTCACCTGTACACCAAACTTATCATACTCACCAATACTCCAAGTTCACCGTACTAACCTGTACTCACCACTCACCTGTACACCAAAGTTATCATACTCACCAATACTCCAAGCTCACCGTACTAACCTGTACTCACCACTCACCTGTACACCAAAGTTATCATACTCACCAATATTCCAAGCTCACCGTACTAACCTGTGCTCACCGCTCACCTGTCCACCAAACTCACCGTACTCACACGCCCTCACCTGTACACCAAACTCGCCGTGCTCACCCACCCTACTCACCTATACTTCAAACACACACCGCAATCAACTCACCTGGAGTTGCATAAGCACCACACTCACGTACTGACATCACCTACACACACATTACACCTGTACCCCACTGCACGCTGTACGCACGCGTTCTCACGTTTACATCTCGCCTCCGCTTTCTCACCTGCACACCTCACCTGGATATGCCACCTCAAGTCACCTGTCCCCACCTGCACAAACCAAACGGGTAGAGCCGAGGCTTCGTCTTGAGACTCAGATGTAGTGGGCATTCTGACCTCAAGTCCAGACCCGATCTGTGTTTCAGTTGACGATGTTACTGACATGCACATACAGGGTTAATGTGAATGTCTAGCCTATGAAAACTGGATGCTCTGATTGCTGTGGTTATGCGATGCTGTGGTTACTGGTTGCTGTGGTTACGGGATGCTGTGTATCATGTCTTTGAAATGGTTATCCTTTGTTAATTGATGCTGTGGATCAGCGCTTGTTGCTATAGTTACAGGATGCTGCAGTTATCGAGTTTAGTGCGACAGTTTTCAGTTACCCTCGGTTACTATGCATGCTGCGTGTCAAGAGCTTGTTTCTCTGGATACGGAATGGTACTGGTTGCCACGATTACTGGTTGCTGTGGTTACGTGTTGCTGTGCAACCAGACATTCAATACTTCCACTGCCTGCGCATCGTGGAAATCCTGCGCTCCACCGAGGCCTCCAGCAAGAACATCTTCGGGCGATACTCCTCACAGCGGATGAAGGTTAGAGGGGAGGCCCGGCCATTCATCAGCTCAAAGTCGCGTGCCGTTCATTTTCTAAGGGTCACGCGTGCAAACGTTCACGAATTAAAGTCGGTCTTGACGCTCGCAATAAGCGTCTCGAATCCTGATACGTGTACGGATGGATTCCATTTTTCCTTGCGTTCAAATTCCGGTCCGTTAATGAAGGAGAACGAAAGGTGAGCGTGTAATCCGAGGACCCGAGTTTGAATCTCAGTGGCTTCCCACCGTGTTTCAACTCGTTTCTCGGGCGTTGCGAGTCGATTGTGGGCGGTGAAATATTCCAATCCTCCGGAACAATTCTGCCCCCTCTTTTTGTTCCAGGACTGGCAAGACATCGTGTCGATGTACGAGAAGGACAATGTCTATCTAGGTTCGTATTGTGCGTGCGCGGACGCTAACGTCCGGGTGACGGCTGCAACACCCGACACTGGAATCGCAAATCTGATACAGTACAAATCCTATCGTCATTGGCCGTGATTGCTCCACTGCTAGATGCAGGCCTCCGCAATCCGTCTCCATCTGTAACCGTCTCGCGACACGACAATCTGTTGAGCTCCTGCACACGAGCCGATTTCATCGCTCCGTCTCCGCGGTACGCGCCCCCCCCCCCCCCCGTGACCGTTCCCTTCTCGGGACCACCGGCCATCATCCCTCCTCGCGTCTCGCCTCGCCCAACGGGGACGGTCGATCGTCACGCGCGGAGACCTTCGATCCCTCAACGGGGAGGGCGCGCGCGTCACACCGCGTGCCATCGGTCCCGCGGTTTAACCCTCGGCCGTGCGTGTGTGCCGTGCGCGCCACAGCGGAGCTGGCGAACCTGCTGGCGCGCAGCGTGCTGTACGAGGCGCCCGCGGTGCGCCGCCAGATGGCCAAGTGCGCCGCCACGCAGCAGGAGATGTCGCGGCGGGAGGCCGAGTGCGCCAACGCGGCGGCGGAGCTGCGCGAGGGATTCTACGTGGCGTGCCGCCAGCACGGCATCTCGGTAACTCACCAGCACGGCACCTCGGTAACTCGCCGGCACCGCCGCTGCACCAGCACGGCATCTCGGTAACTCGCCGGCACGGCACCTCGGTAACTCGCCGGCACCGCGCCGCACCAGCACGGCATCTCGGTAACTCACCAGCACGGCATCTCGGTAAATCGCCGGCACCGTCGCTGCACCAGCACGGCATCTCGGTAACTCGCCAGCACGGCATCTCGGTAACTCGCCGGCACCGTCGCCGCACCAGCACGGCATCTCGGTAACTCGCCGGCACCGCGCCACGCCAGCTCGGCATCTCGCTAACTGAGATGCCGTGTGGTGGTGGCGATTGCCCCTGTGTAGTGGTGGTGGTGGCGATTGATTGATTGCCCGTAAGCGGTGGCGATGGCGTTTGTGCCGCAGGGAGACAGCGTGCGTGACGAGCTGCTGGCGCTGCTGCGGGAGCTGCCGGGCACGCTGAGCGAAGTGGCGTCCGCGTCGGCGCAGCTCGCCCAGCACGTGGCGCTCTACCAGGCATGCGTGGAGTTCGTGTGCGAGGGGTGAGACGCGGCACGTGCGTGCGATTCGACGTTGGGGAGCAGTGGCGCATTGGTTAGCGCGCTGCGCTACAGAACTGGTGACGCGAGGTCAAATCCCGCTCATGCCCGACGATTATCTGAACCGGTCCTGGGCTCTCCCTAGGTCTACTCAGCCTCAAATTAGTACCCTGGTGCATGCGTAAACATCACCACTCGGGAGACAAAGGCAGCCGGGCTTTGTGCTGGCCACCCACCCCCTGGTGTGTCGTGCCAGCCTTAATAGGCGTTCACTAACGGCACTTGCCCCAACAGTCTGTGAAGGCTGTACAGGGGATTTTTGTGTTAACCCACTACACCTGGGTTCGTAGACACGTACGTACTTGCACGTACACACATGCCGTGCGCGTGCGTGCGTCTCGTCAGTGACCGGGACAAGGTGCTGCCGCTGCTGAGACACGTGCAGCACAAGGGGAACACGACGGTGCACGAGTGGCGCACGGGGAAGGCCCCTTCCTCCCTGCACCCCCCCACAGTCCCCGCGGACAAAGGGGACCTCTCCTCACCGGCCAAGCAGGTGAGCGTTACCCCACTCGCCGGGCGAGTGTCATCACTCACCAGGTGAGCGTTACCCCCTGCATCATCATCAGCAGCAGCAGCCACGATCAATCCGCTGTTGGATGGAGGCCTCCCCGAGACATTTCCGTCTTTCACAATCCTGCGGTGCAGCGGCCCGCCTCGCCACCTGTGCCTCGAGACGATTTCATCGCTCCGTCTCCTCGGCGAGCACGGCTCTCGGGAACGTTCCAACGCATTCGGCTGCCACTCTGTCATTGCCGCAGCAGGCCATCGCATCCCCTCCTCGCCGGGTGGGCCGTACCCCCGATCACCTGGTAACGATCGTGACTTTCGCTTCGCTTTTTCCGCGGCGCCAAGGAGGAGGCCGGGGGAATCGATTTTGGCGACTTCACCGCGGAGACGCCGGTGGACGCGAGGAACGGTGGTGGTGAGGGTGACGCACAGCCCGGTGGCGAGGAGGCGGAGGGCATCGACTGGGAAATCAGCCTGGAGGGAGGCGGCGAGGTGAGCGTCGGTGCCGACTGCTTGAACGAGCGTTGTGGTGACGACTCACCGCTCACTACCGATGCTCGTTCACCTTCCATGATAACCAGTGGGGTGAGGGGCACGTGTGTCCACTCGCCACATACAGTCACTTCAACCGCTCACGCTACATTACCCAAACCACTCCCACAAGCCACCTGCGCCCGCCTCACCCACTCATCCACGTGCCATCTGCGCTCCCTTCACCCCTTGCATGCGTCAGGATGCCGGCGCCGGTGGTGACGGTGGTGGTGATGGCGCTTGGACGATCGAGGTTGTGGACGACGGGAAGGAGTGCGACCCGGGCAGCCAAGGAGATGGTCGGTGGAACAGCTGTCACCGCGACACAGCCGGCCGGCACTCACACGGCACCGCAGAGCACAGCACACCACCGCACACCGCGTCACACCACCGAATACCGTGTCACACCACCACAAACCGTGTCACACTACCACACACCATGTCACTCCACCACAAACCATGTCACACCACTGCTCACACGTCATACCACCGCACACCGTGTCACACCACCGCACACCGTATGACACCACCGCACACCGCGTCACGCCACCATGACACACCTCCGCATCACACCGGTGTGTGTGTGGGTTCAGGAGCGGGCGAGGCTCACGGTACAGATGCCCTCACGGTGCTGGAAAACCTGGAAACGCGGAATCAGTTCATCGACGAGCTCATGGAGGTGCTCGCCCACCCCCTGCCCACACGTGCCCCCTCCCCTACACCCCCCCTCCCTTACACCCCCAACCCCTCCCGCACAAAGGGACGCCACGGTGGTAAGATGTTAACTACCTCGCCTGGTATGCAGGAGGTCGTGGGTTCTATCCCGACCCCTGACGCCTGCTGCTGTATATTTGGAGTCTGCGTGTCTCTCTCTCCGGGTCCTCTGGTTTTTCCCTCCACATTTAGAATCAACATCACGCGTTTAGATTATTGGGTTGCTATGAATTTCCATGTGATGAGCCCCCATTTCGTTGAGCTGTCATCTGTGGCCAGGTCGCTTCTGAAAAAGAGTTATATAGCTATATGCCGTGCTGGGCTTTAACTGATGAAATGAAAAGTTAATATTTTTTTTCTGATTAACGCTTTCCAACTTATGTTTAACGTATCTTTGCACGAGACCTATCCATGCGTCCAGCAACTCTCGTGAAGACGATCCAACATGAGCCCAACGTTCCCTCTTGAACACCGGCCACATTAAACAAACGGTTTCCTTAAAACATTTGGAGAAACAAACCGGAGTGGAGGAGGAAATGTAGCAAATATGTAGACGCGATTTGCCGTGACAGCCGCCCGTTGGCTTCCACGATGCCAAGTAAATATTTCTGCGTGATTTTTTCCGAACTTGCTTGGTTTTACTACCACTGGGAGCCCAGCAACAGTGGCCCAGTTCTGTCACAAACGCAGCACAGGGACTCAAGCCATGAGCCTCAATCACAGTCCGGCTCAGTCCCCAACGGGAGTGGGGAGACAGTACACCTTGTTTGACTTGCATCCCACTGGGATTTTTGTACCCAGCGTTGGTGTACGGTGCTTTTTCTGTAAGTTTTTGCTGTTTTTTCCTGGATTTTTCTGTTTGCGCGTAGCCACTTTAAGATATTCATATTCTTCTACGGTAAAGTCACGTAGAAGGGACTTTACCGAAAGAACCAAGAATATGAATCCCTGCAGTCACGAAAGCTTTAAATCGAAATTTCACTTTAAGATATTTTTCTTGTTCATATTTTAGTTTTTTGTTTGTTGCGGTTGCACCCGATTCAAAAGCCGAATGGCTCACAGGGCTATACCAAATACATGAAAACTGAAACCTCCCCAGCTCTCCATCTCACCCCCACCTCCCTCCCGTCTCTCACCCTTCCATCATCTCCCTCCCTTGCCCTCTCCCGTCTCCCCGCTCTCACCATTTCTCACCCCCATCGCTCCTCCTCGCCAATCCCCTGCCTCTCCCCTGCCTCTCATCCATCGAACCGTGGTGGCCAGATGTTATCTTCCTTGCCCGGTATGCAGGAGGTTATGCAGGTCGTGGGTTCGATCCCGAAGCCTGTATATTTGGAGTTTGCGTGTCTCTCTCTCCGTGGTCACGTGGAATTTCCTCCGGTTTTTCCCGCCACGTTTAGAATCAACATCACGAGTTCAGAGTATTTGGCCGCTATACATTTCCACGTGACAATAAGCCACTTTGTTGAGCTGTCGTTTGTGATAGGCAGGGTGGTCGCTTCTGAAAAAGAGCTACACAGCTCAGTGGGCCTTACCTGGAAAATAAAAATAAAACAGCTCGTGGCTTTAGCTTATCCCCCCCCTCTCCGCCCCAGCTGGAGGCTTTCCTTGTCCAGCGCGTGGCGGAGCTGAGCGAGGAGGCCGACGTTCTGTCCATCAACCAGTTCGAGGCGGCGCCGCTCGTGCTGCAGGAGCAGTCGCGGCGCGGCGTGGAGGCCGCGCTGGGCGAGACACGGGCGCTCACCCAGCGCCTCACCTCGCTCAAGATGCGCCAGCTCTTCATGATCCACGCGTCACCGCGGTGAGGTGCCACCAGGCGGTGGTGGGGGGAGGTTGGAAGCCGCGGGGGGGGGGGTGGGAGTGGAAAGGGGCTGCACGGCTGGAGTCGGCTTTGCTTGGTGGGAAGTGGCTGATAGTGGACAAAACGTAGGATAAAGGATGGTCACTGCATCATGCGCTTCTGCGACCGTCTGGAACGTTCTTCCGATATTAGTAAGCCACTGGAACAAAAAGGCAATTCTTTAAAACTGCCTGTTGTGTTTAGTTTGTTGTACTTCCCCATGCACCTCCGATTAGCACGGTTGGCTATGAAAGAAGTTCAAGCGACATACATAGAAATAATCTTACGTTAGCACAAGAGGGGAGCGGTATACGTGCAAGTAAATTGTCTTGAGTGGTTTATCCTTATACAACTGGTAAAAAAAAAAATAGTATGTGACCGGAACGGCTTACACAAGTTTCCCAGAATGACTGCCACAAGAGGATCCTGGGAAAATCAGAACGGGTGGCAACCTATAACTCTCACTTCGGACTCTTCCATTATCCACTAACCGATCGGCTATTATCACATTCCAAGACTCGGTGGGGAGTGGGCAGTCCAGTCGTGTTTGACCGCGGCTACAGCATTCTCACGTTGTGCGGGCGCACGTGCATGTGTACGTGCGTGTGTGCATGTGCGTGCAGTTACGTCGACCGGCTCACCACGACGCTGAATCAGAAGCTGCGGCAGGCGGAGGCGGCGCTGCGGAAGCGCGACGCGGCGGTGCAGCGCCAGCGGGAGGCGCTGCAGGAGCAGGTGGCGCTGCAGCCCAGCCTCGACGTGCTGCTGGCGCGCTCCCGGGAGCTGCAGGCGCTCGTACGTTCGCTCCGTACGCGCCGTCGCGTGCCGCTCTTTCTCGGGTTTTACGGGGCAACACTTTGGCAAAAATTCAAATTTGAAAAAAAAGAGCGGCCAAAACCACCACTGCATCCTCAGAGGCGCAGATAAGAAGTGATGCATGATGGGTAGTGGGAACAGTAAGTGGCGAGGCGGGCAGGGGACTAAGTTCCTCCCCCAGAAATCCTCCAATCGGGGCGCCTGCTGGAAAAGTGCGAGAGTTGGCAACACCAGAAGCATCCAGTGGGCAAGGGACACCCACGTAAACATTGTATCTGTACCCTTGGGGGTGACTGAACTCTATATATATTCTTCCAACCTTGGGGGTTATATTTCTAAAACAGAAGTGTTACCCTGGCATCACAAATCGTACACTTGGAGTACTCTTCGATGTCACACCGGCTCACGGCGGCGTGTCGTTCGCAGATCGAGGGGGACATTTCCAAGCGCTACCACAACCGGCGCGTCAACCTGATGGGCGTCGCCGTGTGACGGCAAGCGGCGACGGCGGGAGTAGTGAAGCCAGGAGCAGAGTCGCCGTGAGGATTTGGGCGCCCGCCAACCCCGACGAGCACCTCGGTTGTGCGTTTCACGTCGACGGGCAAACTGGACCAGCGCACGGCTAGCTCCGTGCACCGGCCGCACGGCGCGACATCCGTCACTCACCTTCGCCGCCTACTCCTACATCATTTCTCAGCACCACCACCATCAACACCACCTCCATTACCACCACTTCGGTTACTTACCACCACCATCAACACCACCTCCACTGCTACCACCACCACCATCAACAACACCTCCACTGCTACCACCTCGGTTACTTACCAATAGCCGCCATTCGCCACTAAGTAACGGTGATGTCACCACGGCGCCTGTGCCAGGCCAAGTGCACTTTGAGGCCACGTGAAGTGTTGAAGGCTCGCTGGCAGGAGGTCTTGGGACAGACCCAGGTGCCATGGGTTGGCTGAGATGACTGGTAGATGCACCAGCTGTACTCACTACTACGCCAACTTGCTGTATTTTAGCCACCCGGCACTCTGCTCGTGTCGCTCCTCTGCCCTCCATTGTTGCCCAGTAGTGAGCCTCCTCCACAGAGGCCGGTTACTTACCACCACCACCTCCACCTAAATTACTTACCACCGTCACCACCACCACCTAAATTACTTACCACCGTCACCACCACCTCCATTATGACCATCTCCATTGCTACTCCAAAACATCTTCCCATCAGCACCACCAGCTACCAACACATCCACAACCAACACAACCACAACACCACCGCCCATTCACAGCCTCCAACCCTGTGCACTCTACCATCTCATACATCAATCGCGCCCACCTGCAACTCAAATCGCCTTCACAACACCGTCTACACCACCACATACACCACCATCGGCACCATTAACCGCCTATACCACCACCACCACCACCACAGCGGTACAACCGAACTGGCCAAGATTCACACACTCGGGAGACCGGGCACAACTTAAAAAAAAGCGTGTTGTCAATATTTACATGTTAAATCCGACGTCAGAGTCAGGATTTGTAATAATTATACAGTAGTGTGTATGGGCGTCGTATCATGTAATCTAAAGCAGCTGCCGTTACACAGCGTCTATTTGCAACCAGTTTGTAGCATAACTGCATATACACTTAACAACCAAAGCAATTTAAATTATTAGTATTAAAAACCCCTATTTGCCATTACACAGTGGTGTCTGAATATTGACGGGACTTGAAAAAAATGGTAACATTTTCAAATAAAATAATGAAACTGAACGCATGCACTTTTAAGGCAAAGGATTACTGATGCGGGCAGCGCATGTGGGACGCGCGAGACGAACAACTCCAGCCCGTGTCCACGCGCCACAAGGGCAAACGGTCCGTCAAAACAGTCCGTCAGTCTCCACAGCCAGACTGTCTCCACGTCGCGCAGATCGCGTGACGTGGAGACGAACGGTGCGTGTCGGGAGTGCATCTCGACACCCCAAAACGGTCGGGGACGGGCAGTACGGTGGGTCCAGAGTCTTGCCTCGACGCCAGACGGCCTTGCGCCATCTCCGGCCCATCTCCGCTCGCCAGACACGCGGACGGACGGTGCACGTCGAGAGAGAATGTGTCTGGCCGATTGGTGTCGAGACAAATCTGCAGCCGGTCTGCGTGACGGACGGACAAGACTGACGGCCGTTGCCCACATGCCACCCGTGTATGTACATTGCATCAGCCTCGTGTTTACGCGTGCTCAGGAGGTTAGGTTTGTCGGCAGTTTTAACAGGGAAGTGGAGGAGGGGGGAAACGTGGGAGGCCGCGGGGCTCCACCATCCCACGCTCCACGGGAGGTGGAGTGCGACGCGTTGGTCAGGGGCGGATCGATTCATCATCCTTCACCGGTTCAGTGAATCGTTTGCGACTCGAGGCGGTGACGCGATTTGACGATCAAGTACTTCTGTAAGATCGTTGTTGTTGCCGCAGGGGTTGAAGAACTAATTACGTACAGAGAGTACGGCGTGAAGAAAACCCAATAATTTTTGTGCAGGTATAGCGGGATTAAAAATCGACGTTTGTCGGCGAGTCGATGCATCGTTCCACCCCCTACCTCGTCGCCGCTTGCATCAGCAGCATCAAGGGAGACGCAACCCAAAGAGGCCTGTCCTGTGCAGAAGAATCCATTATACTGTACTTCACTGCTTCCATGCCTATGGTCCCCACCTTCAACCCGCACTCTGCCCAGGGTGGTGAAGGATGGCCACGTAACTGCCCCACGACGTGGGGAGGCCCTCATCCAGTGGATTGACCAAGGGACCGTGCATTTAGACGCGTACCCGAGGCCGTGTCCTAGGCCTCCTCACTCCCGTCCTTGGAACCCACCCCGGTACACAATTCCACGTTTGCCATTTTACCCGCGTTCACATACACACCAAGCGGTTTACGAGCTTGCGAGCGCACCCGATGATTGTGAAACACACATTTCACGTGACCTAGCGCTGGTTCAAATGAAAGACCGAGATGTCGTGCGTACGTGTGAAAGTGCGCGATTTCTAATTTCCCACGACGTCTCGATGTCAATTGAAACCAGGTCTGTCGCCGCTCCACGTGGAACGTGCACTGCAATCGCCGGGTGCGTACCACTCGTGACCACTCTGTTCGCGTTGGGAGATAGAGCCACCAGCTAAACGGGCGCTTGGCGCGCGACGATCATTGCCAACGGGGAGGACTGTTGCCGGAAGTCGAATGACCCAGCGGTCTCTGTAAACGGGGCTAAGGCAGGAGTAGGGAAACAAGATGGCAAACTGAGTAAGAAGTACCGTGGCAGGTCATGAGGATGAAGAACCCCCATCTATGAGACGAGAGCTCTAGCCCTCTGTTGGGCTGCGTCCACCGCTAACAGTCTGTGTATAACTCGCCTAGGTTGGCACAAGGCAAAGGGCGCGCGACAGCTTCTTCGCGTACAGCGTCGGGGGCGCAGGCCGATGGCGCCTCGCCCCTCTAACCCTCAGCTCGCGTACACGTACGCGCGTGCGTGCGCGTTCTGCCGGGCACCGACGCAGTGCGGTTTACGGTTAAAATCTCGGTACCCAGCCCTCGCGCCGTGGAAGTGCTCCGAGTCGGTTTGTCCTTTCGTTCGTTCCGCCCGTCCGCCCGCCCGCCCGCGGGCTTGCGTCCTGCGGGTCGAGTAGCTCTTTGGGAGATTGCATCGTACAAATTATAGCAGCTGAGTCCTCGCCGCGCGAGTCCGGGTGCTGGTGTCAAGGGGGAACTCGCCGTGCTAGCGGCACTTGATGGAGCCGCCGTAAACGAGAGACCCCCCCCTCCCCCCTATCGGCACGGCAGCTCCTCCGCCATCCCAGATTCCCGGTGCGCTGTCCGAGAGACGCTGTCCGAGAGACGTCGTCGTGCCCAGGCGGAGGTTTTCACTACGAGGCTGGATTTCTTTTTTTTCATGGAGATGCTCCCTTCCGCTGCTCGGTTGCTCCCGCACGCAAACGCACGGTGGTTATATTTTCGCACGGAGTTCTGGGGGAAGCCGGGTTGCGGGGGGAGGGAGGGCGCAGCCACCCCCCCACCCCGCCACGTCCGAGCGCCGCACGGCATCGTGGTCCCGCCGTGAGTATTAATTGGAGGGCGCGGCTCGGGACGAGCTCCTGGCCCCCACCCAACCATCATCGCTCGTCTGTCCACCGAACGCACGGCGCAAGCGGAGCCAACACGGTTGCGCTCGCTCGAGTAAGGCAGCGTTGTCTCCCCCCACCCGGGAGTTCCCTCCAATGTGTATGTAGTGAGCGGCTTGGAGCAGCGGTCGTCACGGCCTCGACGAGTTCCTCACATCTCAAGGATCGGCAGCGACGACGGAAGACGGCGACGCGCGGCCCGGAGCGGCTGTGGCGCCGTCCTGTCAGCTGTTCGTCGGCTGCGGTCGCGAGGACGCGAGGCCCAGGCCCAGCGCCCTCGCTTGCGCCGCCGCCGCCGCATCGTGCGCGGACGACGACGATGTCGTCGGCGGGAGGCCGTTGGCTGCGGCGGAGGATGACGACGACGAGGAGGAGGATGAGGAGGAGGAGGTGGGGGTGCCGTGCTGGATCACCTGCTGCTGCTGGAGGTGCGCGGGACCGAGGGCGTCGTCCGCAGGGCCCTCCTCCGGGTCAGCTGCGAGGGGCCGGGGGGGGGCACGGGGCAACGTGAGACAACCGGGGATGATGGGGTAATGATGGGGGGTGATGGGAGTGTGATGGAGAATTATGTTAATTGATGGATAACGATGAGAGGTGGCCAATTCCACTATTGATGTGGTGGTAGTGTGGTGATAGTCAATCTTTATTTTACGTGCCAATATCGCCCTCAATAATGGCATCAGTGCACATTTCAATGGAATGGGAACGGTACAGGTGACATGGAGCAGCGATGAGAAAAAGAAATCCGTCACGACCTCGGTGGCAAACACCGACTGAGCTCAGTGAATTCCAACCGCGTGCAAAATAAAGTGCAACTGCGTGGTGCTGGTGTGGTGGAGTGCTGGTGTGGTGTTGCTTTGGTGTTGCGATGGTGTGCTGGTGTGGTGTTGCGATGGTGTGCACTCACACACGTATCCGTGTCCGGCTCGCTGCATGGCGGTGACGGGGCAGTCCTTGTGAGCGAGCAGGAGCTGCTTCAGCTGGGCCACCTCGTTCTTCAGTATGGACACCTCGCTCTGAGAAACCAGGACAAATATCCCCCAGGTCGCCTTTACAGACTGTTGGGGCAAGCGCTCTCAGCGAGCACCTATGAAGGCCGGCACGGCACTCGAGGGAGTGAGTGGGCAGCACCACGCCCGGCCGCCTTTGTCTCCCGAGTGACGATGTTTTACACAATGCACCAGGTACTCATTTGAAGCTGAGTCGACCTAGGGGAGGCCTAGGACCGGTTCAGATAATTTTTACTGGTGTTGGACGTGAGCGGAAATCAAACTCGAGTCGCTGGGTTCGTAGCGCACTGCGCCAACAACACAACCGATCACATACACACCATATACACACTACATATACACACGGCGAATGTGACTGAATAATCTCACCAAATATATGAATATTAATATTTTCCCAAGTTTTACTCCAATCGTGCTGTTGGTATTAAGCCATGAATGGCCCATGGAAGTGGGTATCACAGAACTACTTCTAAGATCGCATTCCAGTCTCTTTATTTTAACCATACGCTAGGGGTAGCACTTACCCACGTTTGAGATACATGTTCGTCTCGCGCCAGTCAAGGACTCGCCAAACAAACCTGGGACACAAACCGTGTGGTGCCCACCCCCACCGTCCCCACCTGCAGCTGCATGTTGGTGTGCGTGAGCTCCTCGGCCTTGTGTTCGAGGTTCAACACCCAGGCCTTGCGCTTGAGCCGACACCTTGTCGCGGCCGCGCGGTTCCGCTCCAGGAACCTGCGCCGCCTCTCGTCGGGGTCGTCGTCGGCCGAGCGCCGCCGGCGCCCGCTGCCCCCGCCTCCTCCCCCTCCCCCGCCGCCTCCCCCTCCTCCCCCCCTGCTGCTCACGGACGACTGTGGCGACGGTTGTCCCGACGAGAGGTAACCGGGAGACATCTGCGGACGGGAGAGCGAACGGCGGCAATGAGCAGAGGGCCGACTCCAACTGCCGTGTAACCCGCGGACCGCTGGGCAGGTGGACCAGACCCCGTTGCCGAGACATTGCGAGGACAAGCCCAGCACAGTTACTTTCAAGAGCCAATTGGACGAGGCTTCAACAAGCGATTGGCTGCGTAGACTTGAGCCCTTCTGCACCGCAGGACCCGGAGAAAAATCCACACGACCATGGGGAGAACACGTAAACTCCAAATATACAGCAGGCGTCGGGGTCGGGATCGAACCCATAACCTGTGAACCAGGCGAGGTAGTAAACATCTCGCCACCACGGCACCGTGTGTGTTAACACACAGAGCTTTGTCTAGGTTATGCTATGCCATACTTAAATATTATTTAAATAAAATACAAAAAATTTACAAAACATGGCCCAAACCTAGGTGGCTGACCTAACCAGGTAATGGTCTCTCTTCCAATTTGACCCCACGAGGTCACATTTAGTTTCCAAGGGCATTCCTGACTAAAGTGTGCGGCTCCCTTCGGGAACGGAGGCAGGCACGCGACCACCAAAATGGGAGCCCACATTGGCCCGGGAGTTGATTCTGCCGGGAGATGTGTTTTGTCGTGCGCGTGTGATCCCTTGATTCGTGTTATCTCTGTTGGTTTGTCTGTATTGAGATCGTCTTGCATAGCACTTTCCTTTCGCATCGGGCCTCTCCCATCACAGCCTCTAAATATATCCACTCTATACTCTCGCACTGTACACCACTCGGCATTCCCAATAATGCACAGCACACTGCACCCTCCCGCATTCCGTTCCACACTCCGGCGTCCTACAATCCACTCCACACTCCTGCACTCGACTCCCAACTCCAATAATGCACCCTACTCCACCCTCCCACACGCCACCCCATCTTCCTATACCTCCCACTGCCCTCCCAAACTGCACTACAAATTCCCACCTCCTGCACCCCATCACTCTGCACTCCTATACTCCACTTCACAGCCCCATATCCACTCTGCACTCCCACTCTACTCCACCCTGCAGTGGACCCGGGTTCAAATAATTACAATTTACACAGCACCATTGGCCGATGTTACAATCATAGTCACAATCGCTCTGTGATTGCGATCCATTACCAATGTGACAATTACAGTTCACATTGACCCCCCCCCCCTCCTCTGTTGTCTCCACCCTCCTGCGTTAGGGGTTCTCCTGCATTAGGGGGGTCCTCCTGCGTGAGGGGTCCTCCTGCCAGACTACGGTGCAGAAATAAGGAGCGAGGGGCAGATATGACGGTGGGGTGCTGTGGCACGATGTCACAAGCCAGCAGGCGGCGGGGTGGCAGCAGAGTTCTGGCTGGGGGGGGGGGGGGTCCCATCCTTTTTGATACGTTGGGCTACAGAGGGTGCTCTGTGTAATGTGACTGACGGTGGGATCTAGCAATAAGGGTGTTTTTTTGCTTGTGTCTGTGAACACAGTAGTACACAAAGGGATTTATGTTCCACGAGAAAACGTGTAACTATGTTATAATTCTGGTGTAAAAAAAGGTCATAAAAAAAGAAAAAACCCCAAAAACGACATGATGAACGAAGCATCTTTCTGTTTCTTCTGATCGTAAAATAAACAAAGGGGTGAGGAGGCAGCCACCAGGGGACCGCACCTGCGAGGGCGGTGGGCCCGCGCCGGGCAGCTCGTGGCGCCCGCCGGTGAACACGCTCAGCGGCTGCATCTCCGTCATGCTCGCTCCCATGGTGCTAGGCTGCTGGCTCAGCACGGCCTTGAGCCTCTGGCTCGCGGGAGCGGGGCATGGAGCGCAGTGGAGGGGAGGGGACAGCAGGGGTAAGTGTGGAGAGGAGGGGAGAGGTAGGCAGAGAAGGGGTTGAGTGCAGAGGGGATATAATGCGGGGGGGGGGGAGTTGGGAGGGGGGGTGAAGGACAGAACCATAACTCGCATCAGTGGCAGATCACAACAGATGATTAACACCGCAAGCCCCGCTGCTCACCCTCCACTCTCGTCGCGTGACTGAAGGTTCCGCGGCATGTCCACGAGCCACGGAACTCGAGGGGCGCAGTGAAGCAGTCTCCCCTGGCGCTGCGCATTCACGCTTCTGGTCAAGCCGAGTAACGGCTGCCATTCAGGGGCCGGAGCCCGAATTCTCTGGGTCAATTTGGCTTCAGGAGCTGGCCTTGAACTCCCTACGTCAGAGATCGAAGGTTACTGTACCGAAATAAAGTTTGACTTTTCATTAACGTCATCCCCGACTCGCTAAACTAACCTTCGGCCCACCCCTGTACATCACCAAACACGTCAACCAATCGAAAATGGCGACAGGAACATTTTGTTTTACTTTTAACGATTAAGATTAAATTCTTGCCAGCAACGTGACACTGAGCTTTCACTCGCGAGTATTTCTGGGAAAGAGACGCCCGACTCCAACACGCTGCCTCTCGAGACCCAGGAGGAGGTCAACAACGGTGTCCACAGTTTGCTTTGTTTTAACAAACGCCGCTCGACAATAAGGGTCTAGAAAGCCGATACAATTAAGGACTAAAAAATAAACACGCATCTACATTATTTAGATTATTTTGCTGCTACAAATGGGCCACTTTGTCCAGCCATCATTTGTGGCTGGGTTGCTTCTGAAACAAAAAACGAAATAGCTCAGTGGGCTTTACCTGGCCAGATAAAACATAGTTTATTTTTATTTTTGTATATATTTGAAAGTGATTTTTGTTTACCTTTCCTATACTTTGCACTCCTATCGTGTTGTTGTATTGTTTGTTGTTGTAACATTCTTACCCCGTGCCCCTCCTGGACATCTGTGAAAAAGAGCTTATAGCTCATCAGATACCTCCAGTATAAATAAACATTTTGATTCTGTATAGAAATTTAATTTACGTGTGCATGTGCAGACAGAAGAGAGTTCTTAAATACGCTTTGTTCATAAATAACGGTCAGCTTAAAGGAACGCATTAAGAGTGTGTCCCGGTATTGGCCAGACATCTCAATGCTGAGAAATGACCTGAAATTGACTCCACTGAGATGGCACACAGCAGCAGCATTGCCCCTGACTGCGGGAAAAACACTTAGCAGGAACCTCGTGAAATAAAGAGGCAAGAGTAACAACTATAATAATCTATTTTGCAACCTCGGCTTTCGTGACCAATATTATTCATCAGTTTTTTTGGGTTAGATCGCATAAATATGAATGTCGGAAATGTTGTGGCTTTGCTCTCCACACCGACGGGTGTGCCGACGTGGTAACTAATTGGCACGCTTTGTTCAATGTGACACACCTCGTTAATTGGCTGTGTGGGTGTAGGTGGGTTTACGACACTTCATTATAAATAAGAATCTACCAGAGGAATGCACAGGAATGCACTGACACAACTCTCTGCATTGGCTACAATGCAGCGAGTGCAGGTGGGATTGTGTACATAAGCACACACAATACAAGCGTCATTCATCGCTTAGTGGAGGATGTCTATGGACGGCTCAGATTACACATCAATGACAAAGAACGCCAGTGTATACTTACAGACGTTTTGGGCTAGTGCTGTTAACGATCGTCTGGATACGCTGGTACGAGACACATTGTAGTCAGGACATCGCCCGGCCACGTTTGTTGCCACGCCATAACGACTGTGTCGCCAGCAAATCTGAGATGGTTAAAATATTCTTCAAATCTTCTATGCATTTGTTTCACCAGCCCATTTTCAGGGAAAACATCTTTGAACTTTGACAAAAGCGCGTTACTGTATCACCTTATGCGACTCCCATTCTAAATAAAGGCGGCGGGTTTAACGACACATTTATATAATTACGCGATCTGACCCAAAAAAAAATCAGGATTATGGATAAATAATGCATGTTGGTACTTTCTTCATGTAACCTTTTCCGTAGTTGAAATAACGTGTAAATATTTCTAAACGTTTTATTAAGCCCTTTATGATGACAATGATGATGAGGTCGAGGTGGAGCGCAAACCCTACACACATGTTCACACTGCACGCAATTAACAGGGACGTTAACCCGGTAGGGGAAGGTGGGGGGGGGGACACATGGGGGAACACGTGGGGGGACACGTGGGGCACGTTGAACGTACCATCTTAGCCTCCGAATGGGGGGGTAGCAGTGGTGGCAGCCCCGTGTGGTTCATGGGAGGGCCTGGGATTCCCGGGATGTTTGGCACGAGGTTCATCGGCCGCGACATCTGCGACACAACCAGGATGTGATGACGCACACAGAGCAAGGGTTAAACTTGTGCGTGCTGTACCAGGGAGTACAGCACGGAGAACAAAGGTTATATGTACACATGCCGTTGTGATAGGATTCACACACCGGTGTGCGAGTGTGTGTGGGTTGTGTGTTCATGACACGGCACACACGAACACAGTGGTCAGGTCGAATGATGATTCATCACTCAAGTGATCCACTCAAGTCACTTGCCCGCCAGGGGCCAGCCGCCTCCTTATCACTCTTCTATCGCTGCTACCATGGTTACTGGTCCCAAGAACGTCACTCGATGATTCCTGAAGACTCGGTCAACCAGACTGGATGCTTCCATCTCATCCACACTGTGTTCAACCACCACCACCACCACCACCACACTGCGGGTCACATCATTCTCCTTCTTCCCTTCTCAATGCTCGACTTGGGAATTCCCTCCTCCCAGCATCTCTTTTTTTTCCCAGCGGTCAGTTCAACCTGCATATTAAGTGTTATCTATTGCCACTTTCATAGTGCCGTTTGTTGCGGACCACTTAATTTGGCCCACTGTGCACTCAGTAACCATGATAAAAACAATAAAACGGCAAGGATTACACCTATAAAAACTAAACAATTTTTATGTAGCCCTTTTTCAGAAGAGACCTGGCCACAAATCATAGCTCAACGAAGTGGCTTATCACGGAAATGTATAGCAGCCAAACGCTCTAAATGCAGGTTTATAAATGTGGGAAAAACCGAAGGACCCGGACAAAAATCCACAAATATACAGGCGTCGGAGTCGTGATCGAACCCACGACCTCCTGTATATCAGGTGAGGGAGTTAACATCTCGCCACAGTGGCCGTCACACCACCACAACGGAAAGCACAGCAAGAACGTTGTGTACAGCACACCACCGCAACACAACACCACCACCACCGCAACATACCACCACCACAATAACGCACAGAATGCGCTGGTGTCTACTCACCCCAGAGGAGTGCGGTGGAGGGAGGTGTGGGGGCCCCTGCCCTGGAGACAGGGCCAGGGAGCTGGACGGAGGTCCCGGGAAGCCCATGGGCAGCGGCTGACCGTTGGGCAGCTGCATGTACATGGGCACGGGGCCTGGCAGGGGAGGCCTGGGTGGGGGGGGCACAGGATCAACAACGTCAAACCCCCCCCTCCCACCACCCCTCTCGCCACTTTCTCGTGGTCATCACCGTCACGTGATAATTGTGCCGCGCCCCCCGTGAAGTACATCTCGGGGAATTCCCCCCCCCATGTCTTGAATTCTCTACGTCGATCAGGAACGTAACGAGTAACCTCCCCCGCAACTCCGCGCTTAGGTAATGCTTTGGGGGGTAGCGATGAAATCGTAAAAACGATTATTCTCTGCCTCATTTGCACTACCTCGTTTGTCCAGTCTTGTTCATTGTGTCCCGTCTGTACCGTTTGTCTCTCGAAGAGGGTAGCCGGGGGAGCGAAGTGACGGAGAGCGGAGGAGAATGGAGGGCATCGGAGGGGAGCAGAAGGGAGGTGAGGACAGAAGAGAAGGGGGGAGTAGAGGGGAGGAGAATGAAGGGGTGAGGAGTGGAAGGGAGAGGAGAGCGGAAATGAACGGGATGTGGTGGAAGAGAAGAGCGGAGAGAAGAGCGGAGGGAAGCGGAGGGCAGCAGAGTGGAGTGGAGCGGCGGGTAGCGGAGTGCAGCGTAGGGGAGGAGAGGGTAGCGGAGAGGCGAGGGTATGAGCCGGGCCTGACCCCATATGCCGGTTGGAGGGCGGGGCCTGCGTGATGACGGACACGGCGGTGGGAGAGTCCAGAGTCTGGGGGATGATGGAGCCGGCTCCGGCCCCCGTGGCGCTGGTGTCTCCGCGGGACAGCAGGTGCAGCGAGGAGGGCCGTGCCGCGGGTGCCGGCGGTGGGGCCGGCAGCTTGCGGGGAGGGGCGGCACACACGGGCTCCTGGGCGCGCGGGGACACCGAGGACAGGGAGACGGGGGGGGGGGAGCACGTAGACACCGCGAGATGCAGATGAGTGGTGAGTTGTGACGGTTAGGAGTTTTGATGACTGGTTCAGGCTGTGTGTTGTCTTGCTGTGGTTTGAGACCATTGTTGTTGCTTTGCTGCTTTGCCCTAGCTTGCATTTATTGTTGAAAATTTGTAGGAATTTATATACTTTCGCAATTTGTACTTAACTTTCCTATACTTTGCACTCCTATCAGTTTTTGTATTGTTGTTGCAACATTCTGATCTACCTCCGACTGGACATCTGTGTAAAGACCTTCATAGCTTGTCGGTTTAATCCTCCAGTCTACATAAAGATCCTGATTCTGTGAGGGTAATGTATGTGTCATGTGACTCCGTCCATTAGGATGAGCTGCCCTCTCGCGTAACAAGTCGTTCATGAGGAATACATATTCAACTAAACTATCAAAATTTTACCAGGAAAGGCCCACTGAGCTATATAGTTCTTTTTCAGAAGTGACCTGGCCCCAAATAATAGCCAAATTAAGTGGCTTATCACGTGCAAATTTATACTCAAAACACATGTTGTTAAACGTGGAGTGAAAAACAGGAGGACCCGGAAAAAAATCCAAGCGACCACGGGGAGAGACACGCAAACTCCAAATATACAGCAGGCGTCAGGGTCTGGATCGAACCCCACGACCTCCTGTATACCAGGCGAGGTAGTTAACATCTCGCCACCACATATGGAGAACACAAGGAGACGCCCAGGTCTCCCTGCACCACAGGTCTCGACCACTCACCTTGTTATTGCTGCTAGGGCCGTCCTGCCGGAAAGGAGGGGCGGGCAGGGGAGGGGCCGGGCCGTCCGGGGGAGCTGGCTCCCTGGGGGGCCCCAAGCCCCCTCCTCCCTCGCACACGCCCAGAGACATCTGGAGAAGGGAGATATACAACTAGTCGAGAGAGAAAGACAGACATCGAGTGAAAAGACAGACAAACGTCTACGCTAGACATGTCCAGTGGAGACGCAGACACGACGAGAAGAGGTGAGACATTTACAAGAGACACGCATATCTGTAAAAGGCACGAGAATTGGAGTGAAGACACACACACGTGTTCAGAAGACAGGAAACCTCGAGCCAGAGAAGAGACGTCTGATAAAGACATAACAACTCTACACAAGATACACGCATCTCAATTTAATATTTATCTCCACCCCAATTCAAAAGACACATGGGGTAAAGCCACTATCTCCTCTTCATCCTCCTTCCCATGCTCCTCCACAAAGACAAAAATTCCCCGTATAGCCTTAACAGACTGTTGGGGCAAGTGCTGTTAGCGATCACCTCCACACACACACACACAAACTCACCCACGCACGCACCTTCTGCCGGGCGTTCCGTTCCTCCTCTCTGGTCGCCGCGAGCATCTCTCTCCTCCCGTCATGGGCATCATCTTTGTTCTCACCACCGCCTACACCACCTCCACCGCCTCCACCGCCTCCACCACCGCCACCACCGCCACCACCACCGCCGCCACCACCGCCACCGCCACCCCCACCGGTGTCGCCTCCCCTTGGTAGCGGCGGTGGCGGAGCGAGCGAGGAGGCGTGACGGGCGGCCGGGACGTCGGGCGTGTCGACCTCGCCGGCCGGAGTCTTCTTGAGGTCGTGCTCGAAGGAGCCGGTGAGCTCGTGGAAGAGCCCCACGTCCTCGCAGTTCTTCAGGAAGCGCGTCGGCGTCGGGGTCTGGTCTGAGACGGCGGCACGAACACACAGACGTGAATACATAAAACGAGCGGCAGTGAGCATGTAGACTCACGCGTTTAAAAAAAAAGTAATATACGAGCAGCAAAGATTGCGCACGTGAAACAACGCGCGTCGCGCGAATGCGGTAATTGATATTGAGCTGGGAGGATTGTATGTATGTATGTTGAACTTCTTTCAACATACAATTGATTTTATTTTACCAGGTAAGGCCCATGAGCTATATAGCGCTTTTTCAGAAGCGACATGGCTACAAATGATAGCTCAACGAAGTGGCTTATCGTGTGGAAATTTATAGCAGCCAAAAACTCTTAAACGGATGTTTCTAAATGTGGAGGGAAAAACCAGAGGACTTGTAGAAAAATCCACGCGATCACGGGGAGAACATGCAAACTCCAAATATACAGGCGTCAGGGTCAGGATCGAACCCACGACCTCCTGTATACCAAGCGAGGTAGTTATCTCGCCACCGTAGCGTGCAACTTACAGGTCCGTAGGATAATTCAAGCAACGCATGATTCCCGGCTTTCAGTGTTGCCACACACGGCACGCACGCAGGGGCTCCGAGCTTGACTCTCACTCCCGCAACGGCGGTCTAATTTTAGCCCCGGCAAGCGCCGTTCCTCTCCCTCCGCCTCGCGGTGGGAACTCCACTTTTTGTGCCGAGCGAGAGGGTGAGCATTGGCACTGATCCCAGGCAACAGCCGGACAGAGCGCGCGCACGTCGGGAGTGAGCCAAAGGGTGCCAAGGAGCCGGGAGAAATGCGGAGGATTCACGTGCGGAGGGGATGAGTGGCGTGTTCACCAACACGCATCACACGGTGCAAGTCCAAACATGCCTCTACGTTCACACGTTCTTCATGGCTAGACGCACGCCGTGCACGCATATACACATACATGCCACACATGCCAACATACAACACGCATGGCAATGTGCAGCAGGCACGGCAAAACACACCTCCATTTCCAATGCATCCCTCCACGTGCCAGACACAACACACACTCCTACCCTTTCAAAGACAAAGATCACCCATTTAGACTACACAGGCCGTTGGGGCAAGTGCTTTTGAAGGTGAGCACAGCGCACGAGAAAGGATGGTGTGGCAAGAACCACGCTCGGCCACCTTTGTCTCCCCCGTGCTCGTGGGAAGCAAAGAACCGGTTCAGATATCACTGACGTTGGCCACGAGCAGGAATCGAATTCAGGTCTAAACGCGCTAACCACGACACCACTGCCGCCAGTTTCGTAGCGCAGCGCACAAACCACTGCACTATGGCTTCCCTTCACACTCACCCCCCCC
>CM025626.2:9174247-9193618 GCA_014621495.2 Entosphenus tridentatus
CCTCACACTCACCCCCCACCCCTTCACCCCCCCCCTCCTCTTCACTCACACGTGTGTGTGTGTGTGCGCGAGAGTCTGACCGGCGACGATGACACTGTCACTGCGCATGGGCCCCAGCTTGAGCGTCATCTCGTGCTTGTGTCGGTGCACGGCCAGGTGGTCCTCATTCGTGAAGCGCTGTGGGCGGGCGGGTGGGTGGGTGGGGGGAGACGGTGGGGGGGGGAGTGGGGGGACAGGTGGTGTGTCTCTGTGTCTCATTCTCATTGACAGGTGCTTCTCAGTATTTCACAGGCAGGTGGGCCTCGTTCCCACAATCAGGTGCGTCTTTCTCACAATGAAATGCTTTATGTCTCAAGGACAGATGTCTGTCTTACAGGTGTGTGTCTCACAGACATTGTGTGTCTATATCACAGTCATTATTATTACACTTGTTTAGCAGCAAAGCCTCATGCAGTCTCAAGACTCTTCTTCAGGAGGGTCCTGTCAAGTTATGCAGTAGAGGACGATGTTGCTGCTGCTGCTGCTGCTGTCGGTAATGTTAAAGCATTGGGATGTTTGGCCAATATCGGTTGCATTGTATCGTTTGCTTTGACTATGGGAGGAAAAGGGAGGGCCTGGGGAAATCCCAGGCAGAACCGTGGCGAGAACGTACAAACTCCAGAAGTGTCTTGCTGTGAGGCACGAGTGTTACCACTGTGCCCAACGAGTATCAAGTGTGACGGACAGGTATCCATCTTATTCTCACGGGCCAGTGCGTCTGTTTCATGGACAGGTGGACACATCTATCTCAGACAGCGTGTGTTATGTCTGTGTGATGTGACATTCCTGGAGCCTTTCAGTGCGTGTGGGTGTCATGCTGTAATTTCTATGGCGCAGTGTGTATTGGGTGACGTGGTTGCCGTGGTTAAGGTGTTGTGATGTGGTGTCAGCGGTGCAATGAGTGTGGCGTGATGAAAGATTGCGCGGTAAGCATGGCGAGCGCGGTGATTGTGGCAAGGGCGGTGCGGTGAACGTGGTTGCAGTTTCTGCGGTATGCGGCGTAGCGAGGGTGGTGGTAAGTGTTGCGTGGTGAGCGTGGTGTGGCGAACGCGGTGTGGTGAGCATGCCCGCTCACCTGCCCGCACCCTGGAGCCGTGCACACGAATGGCTTGTCGTCTCCCATGATGCCGTGCGGACTTCACTCTCCTGCCATGTGCACACCAAGCACGAGCAGAGGGGGCCTTGTATCACACAACAACCACATGGGCCACCGCTAAATCATTCGCTGCTTGCTGCGGAGGTTACAGTTCGAATCCAGCGGCCCCCCTGCTTAATACTGCAAGTGTATAAACTGCAAAATAATCACACACCATCCTGCCTCGCAGCGGCTGTTAAAAGATCCTGTGACATCAATCGCATGAGTAAGCCATTGTGTGCCGGCACCATGATCCAAATTTGCTAAAATGTGGAAACTCGGAGCAATCATCACTCCTCAACTGCTAAAACTTGGCGGCACTCCTGAAAAATAATCATGAGACTCAGCGAAACTCTCCTCGGTAAACCAGTGGAATCATAGCATTAATAATAAACCAGACCTCTGCAATAACCGACACACATCTTGCGAACAAAACGCAAGTGGCACGAGGCCCAGGGCATCCTGCCATTGGATTTATTTTAATTAATTTTGATGGCGATTCAATTCAAGAATCCCCTGTGTTGTTGTCTCGTGTTGACCGTCTCATTTGAAACAATTCGCATTCATTTCCGTCTCATTTGCACAGACTCGTTCCCTCCGTTAGCCTTAACGCAGAATCAGCATAAAATGAACATACACTGTGAGCACAACAGATCCTTGCATGACCAATATCGTGAGCGTTAGAATAAATTTATCAAAAGTGACATCAGCTCCCAGGATTCTGCGACACAAGGTTGTACACTGCTAGCAGCATGGATTGTAAATTTAAATTACTTCGTTTCCCTGACGATATACTGACGGGGGGAGGAAAGGGGGGGAATGCCTTCAACAATAAAAATAACCAGGGGTTTAAAACAAAATAGACAGCATGCGGCCCGGTCCAAGTTTCGACTTTGCTCCCCTTTCACGCAATTGTGGAGAGACAATGATTGGCCACGGAGTTTGTGACCCAGGAATTAAAGAGCCGCGGTGGAGGTGGTGTTCACTCTGAGCCGATGAGGGCGGCACACACACAGGGCAAGTGCGAATGGGAAAAGCACGTGTGTACGCAGAGAGAGTGTGCGCACACAAGGCTGTGCGGCCAACATAACTTTATCTGTGATGCCGATGTGATGACAATTAACCCAGGGCAGCCTCGCCGAGTCTCAAGAGTGTCCTTCCACATTGGGATGTTTGGCAAAGTCCATTCATTTGTGCTTGACAAAATGTGGGAGGAAACTGGAGAACCCGGAGAAAATCCACCACACAGTGAGCGACTGCCATCTTATTATCACAACTTGCAGGCAAAGCCTACACCACCTAGCATTCCCAGGCAGTCTCCCATTCAAGTACTAACCAGGCTCAAACCTGCTTAGCTTCAGAGATCCGATGAGAATGGTTGCATTTAGAGTGATGTGGTCGATGTCAAACATTTGCAAACAACACCGCACATCAAGAGCAGCCGATTTTAACGAAGAGCGGTTCATATCCTTTCACTACTAGGCCATGGGTATCTGCATGTTTGGGTTGACATCCAGGCAGTCGAGATGATATTCTTCTTTTTTTTAAATAGTTGCTGAATACAATGGCTCTAAGGCCCAGCACGTCAGGTGGTGAGCAAAAAACAGACCTTATCAATTTTGTAATGGATAAGAGGAAACACGTTTCTTGAAATAAAATATAGACAATCGGAGAGATTTGCAGCGTCAAGCAGTGAAGAGAATTAATCAGCAGGAAGTATTTTGACCTTCAGTATATTTATTCATGTGTTTAGTTATAGTCTTTAGTCTAATAGATGACAACCTGTGGAATGTTAATCGAGTCTTCGTCTGCAGATTTAATTCAGCCATTCTCTTAGTATAGATGCCCCATTCAGGAAAACGTTTAATCCACTCTTAGTTATTAAAATGTTGGTGTGAGAGTCGTACAATTTTACCCTTCCACAGCTGACATCCTGGGCATCTCCCCATCATCTCCAGCCCACACTGACCAGCGTGGAGAAGTATGGTAAAAATAAAACCTATAAAGGGAAAGGCGCTGGGAGACCTCCAGCGGTGGACTGACAAAAGCCTGAACATTTATATTATTTATACATTCTATATGTGAACAAAAATGTGTCAATGCCTTGTATAAAAACCAAATATATAACCATATACCATATCATGCATATATGTGTCACAATGCACAAAATAAATGACAACGTAATTTATTTATCCAGAAAAGTCTTCAAATAAAAAGTGTTTTCAGCTTTGGAATGTTTGGCCAATTTCTTTCTCAGTAGCGTGTTTGCCTCGAGGTGAATAAAGCACCGCTAGGAATCCTTGTTCTAAGTTCATGCCAGAGGCTGACAAAGACAGTGTGGAGTGGCATAACTATGAACCATCTACTAAATTATGTAAATATAACAATGCCTTTTATATATCCAGGAAAGCCTCACTGATTCCCAAAACTTTTTAGGAGGGACCTGCTACATTGTGATATTTGGCGAATTTAGGTTTAAGGAACATATTGCTTTGTGTGGGTGATACTGGAGTACCCGGAGAAAACCAATTACGCATACGAGAAGATTAACGCTCAAAGCTCTTCACATACAGTTTCACAGACCCACTTTCTTTATTATATTTGGGCACTTAGCCGTGCTGCGGATGTGTTTCACCATTCTCTGCATGATTCACAAACCCTCACCTCCAAAACACGGGATGATAGGCACATGCTATTTGCCCAGCATAGACCAGATCACTAAAAATGCAAGTGATGTCATACAGATCTCGCAAGCTAAGCAGATTTTGAGTCTGGTTAGTAATTGAATCGGATACTACCAGGAATACAAGGTGTTATTGGCTTGGACTGCAAGGTGTGATCAGGAGATGGCAGTGCTGTGTCGGTGTGTGGTGGGTTTTCTCCAGGTTCTTCAGTTTCCTGACACATTGTCAAAAACACGAATTCATAACTTTTCCAAACATCCAAACGTAGCGGGGCCCTCTTGATGCAGCTCTCCTGGGTTAATCTGCATTGTAAAGTTGGCATCGCAGATGAAGTTACACTGGCCTCATACACAGCCTTGTGTGCACACAATTTAACTCTGCGTACACACTTGCTATGTCAATGTACATCAGATATGCGCGTGTGTGTGTACCACCGTTCTCAGCTAAAAGGTAAACACCACCTCCACAGGTCACAAACTCTCCCACAAATTTCCAATCATAACACCCAGTTGGGAGTAACACCGCGATCAACCAGTCAGCTACGCGTGTTCGTCATGGTTAGGGCTTTGTAATGACCATGTACACAAGTAAAACCCTTCATTAGTCCACTGCTGGATGAGGGCCCACCCACGTCACGCAGATTGGGCATACTTCATCTTGCAGCTCAACACGAATTGGTGAAGGCAGGGGAGCATAGAAGCGAAGTACAACACATCATTTGACGCACACCCCTCTGTCGCCCATCACGTAGCACCGCAGCCACCAACAACATCAATTGTGCACGAAAAATAGAGTTGACAGTAAATGAATATGCAATACCAGGCCGTGATACTTCGCAACACTGAGTATGGGAATGTAAGAGAGGGGGAGGGGGGGAGGAGGAGAGGCAGGGATGTCAGGGATCTCTAGGGATAGGGGTCCCTGGAGGCAAGTGTCCCAAGGACCAGAAATCCCATAGCCAAGAGGTCCCCCCAAGGATCAACAGTCCCAGGTGTCAAGGGGTTCCTGTGGTACCGTATAAGGAGTTGGGGGTCTCGAGTTTGGAGACCAACATCCTTGGTCCAGGGGTCTCTGATATCAGGGATGTTTAAGAGACGTCGTCCCCTTAGAGTCAGGGGTCCTTCGTGATCGCGGTCTCTAAGAGGCCGTGGTACCTGCTTCTGGATTCCTTATTTATAGCGATTGGTATCCCAGATCACAGGGTTCCTAATGTTAAGTGTCGGTGGTTCCTGTGGTATAAAACACATCTAATTGTATCCATAGACGAGGGGTAACCGATGGCACGGGGTCCTGTTGGTGCCTACATACAGGGGTCCCTGGAAACAGGGTATACCGTGGATCTGGGGATCACGATGTCGGGGCGTTCCGATTGTTAAAGCCGTCTCTCAAGATCAAACGGCGTAGGGAGTCCCTGGAATTGCGATGGCTGCGATACCTGGTCGTGGCGTCTCCGGTGTCGTGAATCTTTCAAAAGGCGCCTCCGAGGGTCTCCGCGATGTTTGGGGTCCCGAGTAACAGGGGGCAGGGGGGGGCCCTTCGAGTCTCGACGCCCGCGGCTCTGCGGGCTCGCTTAGTGCCTGCAAGCGGTCTCGCGGGACCGGAATCCCCCCAGGGTCTCTCACAGCGGGTCCCTCATCGTCCGGGGGGGTCCCAGGTGTCGTGAATCCACCGATGTCAGCCGGTCGCAGCAGCAGCGGCAGCGGCGGCGGCGTCGGGGGGATTCACTGCCTCTGTAACAGGGGGTGGTGTCCCGGCGGCTTGGCTGTCTGGGCCCTCGCTTTACAATCCGTAGCGCGCATAGGCGAAGCCTCGGCCGCCACGGAGCTCGCGTGATTGGGCGCGGCCCGTCACGTGCGCTCCGCTCGGGGGGGGGGGGTTCAACGAGGGGGGGGCGGGGATTCGGCCCCGCGCGGGGCCAAAGGGGCCAGGGAAATCTAAACCCCCCCCCCCCCCCCAACCCCCCCCCCCCGCCGCCATGACGGGCCCCGCCTCGGACGTTCCGCGCGGGACGCACGCACACGAAGGGGGGTGAGGGGGGGGTAGTTGAGGGGGGGAGGGTAGTTGAGGGGGGGGGGAAAACGCGGCGTCCACCACCACCCACCCACCCACCTCCAACGATCCTCGTCACAAAGCACATTCACGGCTGGACGCGAAGGGGTTTTGTTTGTTTGTTGAGGCGAACGTGGATGAGGTGGAGGGAGAAGTCGCGGCGAACTCACCGCTTAGAGCCGCCGCCGTCGCCGCCTCCTCCTCCTCCTGCCCGGTGTGTGTGTGGGGGGGGGGACAGCGGTCGCACGACGTCACGCGCGGGTGATGACGTCGGGTAAATAACACGCCTGCGTGACGTCACGTAAACACGCCGCGCACATGCGATGGAGACGTCACGGCACGATGACAAAGGTGGGGGGGGGATGTCGCCGACATGACGTCACATTGAAAGTTCAACGTAATTACGCAGACGTGACGTCAACACGCAACCAACGTGTTCGTCGGCGACGTGCGGCCTAAACGTGGAACATCGGAGGGGAGAAAAAAAATGTATCGAAAAACTCAAGAGCAGCATGTTTGGAATTACAATTAGACACGAGAGGAACGCTTGGATTAAATAACGTGCAGTTTATACGTCGCGTTGACACGTGGGCTTGGGCAGGACGTGTCATGGCTGTAAGGCATGAGGAGTGTTGACGAGTTTAATGGTCAGTCACGGGAGAACGTGCACTCGAATACGCCCAACACGGAGATTAAATAAACTCATATCCCAGTACTCGATGGAGGACCATGAAATGTGGCTTGGTGGTGGCCTTCATGCGTGTAGAGTATGTGGAACTTATTTTTCACCGTGCGTAGCCAACCGCGCTAATCGGAGGTGCGGCGGGGGGGGAAGGACGTGAGTTTAACTATTGGCCGACTTGAGACGAGATGTGAACGTGCAGATGCCAGGTGGATTTGCGAAGGATGGAAACAACTTAGGGAGGCCTGCATCAGCACCGGATGGATGGATCAAGTACGATAGCAGTCGTATTTATTTCACTTTAATGATCACGTGGTTTAATTTAAATACACATTTTTTTGAACGCGTCCGAGCCATAGGTTAACTTTTAGTTTGTCAGATGGGCATCACCAATCGTCTTCTTCGGCGTCGCAGCATTTCTGACCCAAATTCATTATTGGCTCCGAGACCCATCTCGCACACGTGTTTTCACACTGCACATTTTAACGGAGCCGCGGCGATTGTGTGGTGGGATTAGGCGCCCTGCATTCGAACATGTCGACTGGATGGGGCGATTGATATCTGAACGTCACCAAACCACTTGACTTGTGGGAACTGTAGACAAACAACTCCCCATACGGGACACTTCACGGGGGGAGACCATTTAGAGGATTGATAAAGGGCTGTTAAAAGTAAAGTTTCCACAGGACCATGAAAAACGGACACTAAAGCAGAGTTTTGCAAAGAAATCTTTATTTTTTTGTCTGGTATGAAAGAGTTACCTTGGTGTAATTTCAAACAACTTGAAAAAATGTTCACAACTGTAAAACATCTGCACTAGGAGGGTTCAAGGTAACCACAGTTGTTTTTTTTCCCTAAAAGCTACCAAAACAATGGTACAAGTTGATGATAAATTTCTTTAAAAAACCACTAACATACAAAGATTTAAAATGTCAAAACTAGGGAAGCAACTCTTTACTAACACCACGACAAGGGGTTTATACAGCCAGTAACCGCCACAAGCAACGTGTACTGAAATCAATCTGAAAAGAAAACCCTCAAAGTTTGTGGAAATGTACACAGCACAGTCTACATAATTAACTGAAAGCATGACTACTATATGTGAATGCATTCGGTACAACGTAATAAAAATACCCCTGTGATGGGACAGTGTACCTGGCATCAACGTGGGGCGCTAACTACGTGTTAACCTCACCTCCCTCAGTCTTTTCAAGGCCACAACACACTGGAGCTATTACCAAAAGCCATAACTTGGAACGTCAATTTGCAATAAGTTGCCTTGCCAATGAAAACGGGAGATTTGCTGAAAAACGTGTTTGATGAGCAGGGACTGTCTACAGAATGCACAAGCTTGAGCAATCATGTGACCTCCACCTGCCATTTTATTGGAAGTTTCCTTCCTGATGTCCTGCTATGGAGAGAAGCAATGAGGCGAGTCAAGAGTTGGGATATGGAATTATTTACAATAGTTGGCGTGGCAGCTGCTTGCCCTACAATTGCCCCAGTGTGTCTTGACCTGAATACAACCAGGGCAGCAGAAACCCAGTCACCTCCATGCAACTAAAATTTGAAACATCCTATATCATCATTACCATCATTACTAAAGATTAATTCACAACTTTGATGTTGTATATACGAAACAACTCAGGGCAAATGCATTTCACTCAGAAATCGTGAAATGTTGGGTTAGTGCTCCGCTGATTCTACCTCCTCTTCCTCTTACCGCTCCCCCCTCCATCTCGTCCTCGTCGCTGCCCCACGCTGCCCTCAGTTATCGTCCTTTTTTTCATCTTCTTCAGCGGGATAGGCATGCCAGGTTAACCGCTCCTCGTAGAAAGAGATCACAATCTGTGGGCACTTGACGTTGGCCTCTTTGGCCGGGACGAGGTCTGCCTCGTCAGACCCTTTCCTGGACAGGGAATGGCAAATCAGCACTCAAAACAATATGACACATGTATATAGTGTATGCACATTTATACATGTATTCTATTACCTACAACCAAATAATAAAGATCTCAAGCTAAGGAGGCTTGAGCCTAAAGAGTGCTTGAATGGGTGACCAGCATGTTGCTGCAGGGCTCCTTGCATTATAAAATGTCATGGCAAAAGGCAGGGCCAGCAAATCCATACCTGTACTGTACATCTAAACTTTCACATCTGTGCTAACCACACCTTCAATGACCAGCATGGTAAAGCAATGTCAAATGACCCCTGTGGTGTGAGGAAGACCCTCATCTAGTAGTGGATTGACAAAAGAGTTTGTCCACGTTATTCCAACACACCCATCAAATATGTTTTATAGACTACCCCATTCTTCCAAAGCGTTGTACTCCAGGCTAGTGCCACCACACAAACACATAAAGCATGCCCTGCCACGTTATAGGCACTGCCATATTCAAGGCCACGTTTTTATCTCAAAGCAACCAGGGGCTGGGAGGAAAGAACTGAGGCAGGGTGGCCTTCTGACTAAAGAGACAAACATTTTTATCCATTCTTGATATTTTCCAAACAATTCTAAATTAAGCCTATGCTTATAACTAGGAAAATCCAAAATCCGATTTATTTTGTGAGATTTTAAAAAAAGTGTTGAGGTCAATTAGTTGTAATTAATGTTACTCATCGGGGCAGGGTCAGCCTAAAGTACGACATTGCTTTACATCTCAAACTCACAAATATATAGCCTACATCAAACAAAGTACTGCACCTCCTGCGGAACGTGACACTAAAACCCATAGAAAAGTGGGCAAGGCCCATAACCGGTTACTTGTAATATGTGGTCACATGACAAAACAGCAACATTATTTTCCTTTGCTGCATCCAATGTCTGGGACTGCCTTGCCCATGCAGGCCGTGCTATCGATATCTTCCTTGGTCAAGTCCAGGCTTAAGAGCTTTCTCTTTGTCTTTGCCTTTGTTTCCCTTCTATGGCCTCGTTTCCCCTGGATAACAATGGCATGCCATTTCAGCGAATGACAATTTATCACAATCAGAATATTTATTTATACTGGAAGAATACGATGAGCTATAAAGCTCTTTTTCCACAGATGTTCATTAGAATTTGCACGGTTTTTGTTCACTCTCAAAAGACAGACGGAGAAAATTATTCAGAAGCATAGAAAACCAACTGGGAAGGCAACCAGAACAAGTGCTGACAATTGCCCAAGCTCTGTGATCCTGTAATGGAATGTTTGACCAACTCCATTAATTAGTGTTTATACAATTTCCATAAACATACTATGTAAATTATACTGGACTGTAGATGCTATCTTTCAGTCCCAATGCCGATTCAGTTCGCAGGGATCTTAAAAACAGGAACCACAATATATAATCCAAACCACGTCTTCCTGTAGCATACGCACATATTGGCCGAGCAAGGGCACAGCCTCATGATCCAATGTTCCGTGGTCTCAGTCCTGCATAGTGTGGCGAGGGCAATTCTCCACAATATGAAGTGATGGATTTACAGTATAAGAGAACCCTCCTCCCCTGTGGTGTTTCAAGTCCAACACTCTGTAAATGATGAGAAATCCTATCACAAAAGGAAAACATCTGCAGGCTGGAAAACAGTAAATTGGTTTAAAAAAAAAAATACGGCGACACTCAGTTCTGTTGAGCTGGTGCCTTAGACTAGGATGAAAGCATTGGACATGCAAAGTGGTTATCACATCAAATGCACACAAGGCATGATGGGGGCCCATGCCTTCATGAGCAGACCTTTATGTTTTTAAATCTACATGTTATGTTTCCCCACGCCTCACTGTGCAACTCGCATACGTACCATTTCATGAGGAACATGAGCTCTCCACTTGAATCTGTCGCACCAATGATTCGCTCTGGATCTAAGCCCCTGGCGAAGCCCCGAAGCTGCTCTGCCTGCTGTACACATAGGAGCGTGTACTATGTTAGCACACAGAGCTACACCGCGGAATAACTGTCTACGCACTTTGGCACTGCCACACGATTACACTTAGTACCACCACCACCACACTCGCTGCCACTACACAAATTCAATCACTATCACACTATCCTGATATCACACTCACTTTCACTGCAAAGACAAAGATCCCCAATGAAGCTTTTAACATATGTTGAGGCAAGGCCGGCATGGCACACGTGGAGGTGGGTTTCCAGCATCATGCCCGGCCAGTGGATACAGTCGCCTATGTATACTGTTATACACACTGCTCCAGGTACTCAGACAAAGCTAAGTTAATCTTGCAGAGGTCAAAGACCAGATAAAATATTCGTCTTAACACCACTACACAAAAGCCACCACACTACCACGACACTAAATCACACCAAGACATAGAAATTCACAGCACTCACCAGATATTTTCCACACACCCTGCTCACACTTAAAAGTTACCAGTTCCATTAAATATATTTCGGCAGAGAAGAAGCATCTGACCACAACAATTAGTTTGCAGAATGGGCAGAGCGCTATCTGGCTTACTCTTGACCTGGGAAAGTACTTTCGCAACAGCTGTCGAGCTCCTCTTCACCTTCTCATGTATGCATTGTTAAAAGTAAAGCCAGAAGTAACTTTTGGTGCATGTTATTTAACCATAGGAACCCCCCCCAGACATGATGTAATTTCATATTATTGAGAAAATGCTGATAATTTCCATTACAGTGCACAGAGGTTTCACCAGCAGCCATCAGCTCGAATGCCAAGCCGAATATTTCTGCCACAGTAGTCATGTAATAATTAGAGGTTTTTTTTTACACCAGACACCCTTGCAAACGAGATGGTTCTTCTCAAGGGTTTATCTCGGTAAAATGTAAATTAGAAAGCTGCATATTTCCCACTAATGTTGCCACACTGAATGGGCTACACCGCTATGGAGACGACCACATGCACCAAAAGTTGAGGTATCGGTTACTGTGGCTGATATTGCCAACAAGTCACAACCGTCCACAACGATAGCTCTGTCCTACCTTGGTCTCCTCCTTCTTCTTCTTGGTTCTCGCCGCCTCCTCGGTACCATTCAGCGACGATCCCTTGCGTTTCCCGCTTTCAGATTTTTCCTCGGCAAGTCGTCCTTTGTTTTTGTAGTTCTCCAGGAACTCAGATATCAGATCGGGACAGTCCAGGTTCTCGTCGGGTTCCCATGTGTTGTCCTCGCTGGAACACACGGTATATGTATTGCACTTCACTCCAAACTCTTTTGTACAGAAACGTGCATGCAGCCATCATCATCAGTTATGATCATTATGAAGGCTCCCAAACTGTCACCATCTCTCACTGTGCGGGGATGCAATAATCCACCTTCATACCGGTCAACCCATGTGGTTTACCTGTATTCTTGTACAAGGAAATTGTGTTTAGGCCCATACGGCGTACAGACGTTTCAATACGAGCAATACATTTTTTTGTGTTTATGTTTCTCCCTTGTGATGTGACTTTGTAGGATGAACGTAGAAATCTATAAGGGCACGGGGTGACCAATAAGGTCTGATTTGGTCTGTAATAAATAAGGTAGGCACTCATAAGGGGTTGAGAGGTATGCATCTTGCACGTGCCACACAAGGTGATATGGAATGTTTTATTTATACATCATATTGGGTCTTTCGGTCATGCCACGTAGATTGAAAAAATAACAAAAATCTAAATCACGACGTTTCGATCGCAACACAAGCAATCGTCTTCAGGTGTTTTCCATTTATCCAGAAATGCCCCAATTAATTGAAGGCTTTTTTTGGGACAGGCTGTATTGGGTTGTTTGATCATACATTACCATGCTGTTCAGTGCATGATGACGATGGGAAGACAGGAAGGAGGCTAGGACCGGTTCAGAGTGCACTCACCACTGAAACGAGCTGTGGCTGAGAATAACCCAATTTCTCTTTAAGGCATGTTAAGAAAATCCATAGACAAGAGGGGAAAATACTCAAAATATCCACACAAATGGGTTTTGAATACAATTTGCTCAAGATATCCTCTGGTCACCTTTCAGCACGTTTTGGTGTTTGACCAATCTCTGTGAGCCACCAAAGTTATGGATCTGTATGGATGTATCGACTGGAACTAGTTAAACACAACTTAAAACCCTTTACAGCAGTGGGACAGACGTTATGGAGGGCAGTGACTTAAAGAATGAGGAAAGTTTTTAATGAACCTGGAATCATTCATTATCTTATAACAGTATAAGATACAACTTTTAACAACTGTAAGCAATTGTAATGTAATTAAAAGACAAAATATAGTATTGGTGCAACAGGCTCTCAACTAGCAATTAAGGCCTTTCATCTCCCTACGTCACTAAAGTCATGGGGGTTATATGACCATACTTCACGATGGCTAGTACAGTACAATTCAATGGATTGTGTTACATGTCCTCTGCTGCCCACATTGTAGCCCCCAGAGCATCCTATGGCACCTCCTTTACGCATGGTCACCCATTAAAGCACTATCCAGGTTTAAAACAGCAGGTTTATTCTCGGCATTCTGGATAAAGTTCACATATATATATGCTTAAATAAAAAACAAAATAGGTAAACATTTTTTTCTAAAGTAAAATATTGCAGGCAAAATCCGTTTTTCCGCTACTTAACTTTGAATGTTTCATTTGCTCAGATGCAGCCCTGACAAAGTAAATTTCAATTAAAAAATGTCAGTGTATAACCACGTGCGTATGCGTGTGTGCGCATGCGTGCGAAACCATACTCGCCGAAGCCTTTCCACTTGAGCAGGTACTCCACCTTCCCCTTCACCACTCTTCTGTCCAGAACCTTCTCCACCACGTACTCCTCCTCCACCGGTTCATCCACAGACTCGTCCACAGGGTCTGGATCACCCTTCTTCTTGCTCTTCTGCTTCCCTAACGCGGCCGCTGTGCACACACGTGCGCCACAGACCGTGTGCACAATGAGGTGGGGGTTGTTACAGCCAGAGGAGCCCAGGGCCAATGCCATGATAAAGAGATCAGCTCAGAAGGTGCACCCGATAATTATTCAGCGTGTGAAGCTTACACCGAGGTTTTCAACTGTAAATTCGTGAACTTTCACCACACATTTCTCAAGAAACGGTTTCTCTCCAAGTGTTATTCAAAATTGAGTCCACGAAATCACCCTCATTGCGGCTTTCGGTGAAACACTACTCGAGAAGATGTGTCTTTCAACCCCCCTATAGTGCGGGCTTCCGTGATTACTAACCACCAGGCACGTGTAACATCTAGTGACTTCATTAGCATATGCATTCAGATTTGTAGCCATAGAAACCCGCACCGTAGGGGGCGGGTACGGAGTCAAAAGGGCTGGATTCTGATAAACACTACTCCAGAACACAAATTATATAAATTGTATTATTTTAATTTTAATTCACTTAATTATTTTTCTATCTATGCGACTTTACCAAAAGAACCAAAGAATACAAATTAAACAGTGGTCACATGTCCTGTATAACTGTGTCACATGGTGTTTGGAACTCGGTGACCACGTGATCACAAACACAGGCCACCCCTCCTCCATAGGCCAACACTCACCACCGAGTTCTAAAGTCAATCTCTTGCATTCTCTTCCAATTACTCCAGGCAGCCTTGAATACACCCTTGGATCAGACGTAACCCACCTCAGGTCACCAAGATGATAACCCAAACCACTCACCACGAGTCCACCTCATGGTATTTCATTCAGATCCACTCTGAGACTCCTGCACAAATTTGGAACCACGCTGTGCAAGCTTGAATTGCTAACGAATGACTGTTAATCCACCCCAGACCACCCTTATCCACCACAGATTGATCCCAAACCACGTTGGACCTATTCTAGACAACTCAATGCACCACTGCAGAATCTAGATTCAATCCAGGCCACCCACCCAGTAATAGCCTCAAGACACTCTGGACCAGGCCTGAAATAAATTATAATTGTGCATTGCAAGCACAACGTGCTTATGAGCACAATGCTGCTGTAGCTGTAATTTAGCTAGAATAAAAAAAACAATTACCAGGTAAGGCCTACTGCGATATAATATAGCTCTTTATCAGTAGCAACCTGGTCACAAATGATAGCTCAACTAACTTAACATACATGTGGAAATGTATAGCAGCCAAATACTCTGATTAGAAATGTGCAGGGAAAAACTGGAAGAGCCGGAGAACAATCCACACGACCACGGGAAAAACATACAAACTCCAAATAGGCGTCAGGGTCTGGATGGGACCCACGACCTTCTGCGTACCAGGCGAGGTAGTTAACGTCTCACCACCGTGGTGCCCCAATTTAACCTGGTTTGGCCGAGACCAATGCCTGGAGATCGGTAATCTAGCACAGGTCACTGTGAATCTATTCAGCTATTCTTTGTACACCCCTGCAAGCTACCCATAAAACCACCATCTCTAAACAATTTCAATTGACCATCAGATAACCATGGAAACACCACGCCTGACCAATTTCAATCCACCTCGAGTCACCATGAAACCACCACGCCTGACCAATTTAAATCCACCTCGAATCACCATGGAACCACCACCCATGACCAATTTAATTCCACAACCTAAGACCAACTATGGAAACACCTAAGGAACTGTAGTCCACCACCACCACCACGTCTTGGAAATTTCAATTGACCGTGCAACCATTCCGCGCCCTATTTTTAAACAATCAGCCACAGGTCACCATGAAACCAACACGTCGGAACAATTGCAATCCACCAGGCCTGAGCAATTTCAATTTCGGAACCACCACGTCTCGACGAATTGTAATCCACCATGCAACCACCGCCCACGACTGATGCACAACCTCAGGCCTTGCCACGGTCACCCTGTAAGGACCGTGGCCTCACTACCACGGAGCCAAACGCGGTGCCCCTCGCTACCCGGCGGACGGGCGTCTTCACCAGCGTAGCAAGACCCGTGGGCAACCACGAGCAACGTGGGGATGGGTCTCCGCTTGATAAGCCACGGGCCTAGTCGCCTCCATATCCCCACAGTTCTCCCGCCTTTCGTCACCCACCACCACCACCGCTCACCACCGCTACGTCTCTCACTTACCGCCCGTGTCGGACATCGCCTCAGCCTCAACTACAGCAGCGGGGAAAACAACGCGGGACAATCTTGTCTTCTCCTCCTCCACCTTCGTCGTCTCACCCCTCGTCAACTCCCGACTTCTAGTCCTGCACACACGAGAAGAGAGAGAGGCGCCATGGCGGGCGGCCGCGATAACAACACACGGGGACTCGGGTCACGTCCATGCGCGGGAAAGGGGTGGGGGAGGAGGGGAAAGACGACAAAATGTCGACCTCGCGAGACGCCAAAAACGACGCGACTGCGTGGTGGCAAAAAATTAAGCGATTCGTTGTTGTTTTGTCAACACGACCGCGTTCACTGACCGCAGTGAAGCTCGTCCGCGTGAGTGAACGGGTGCCGTAAGACCACAGCCCCGTCGGCCCGGCTCGCCGCGCCGTCTTTGTCCGCCCCGGGGGGTCTCGTATGGGCCCCCCCCCCCCCTTGGCAGGCCCCCCCCCATCGCAAGCCCTCCTCCAAAGCCCCGCCTCTTTTCTCCAAAGCCACGCCTATTTTCACTTAAACCCGCCCCTTTCTCAAAGCCCCGCCCCTTTCCCTTAAACCCCGCCCCTCTTTCTCAAAGCCCGTCCCTCTTTCTCAAAGCCCCGTCCCTCTTTCTCAAAGCCCCGCCCCTCCTTCGAAAAGCCCCGCCCCTTTCCCCCCCAAACCCCGCCCATTCACACACGCAACTCTGTAACCACGCCCCCCTGCTTTCCTCCCGCCGAGCGCGTGCGCGCCGAAGCCGGCGTTGCCCCATTGGTCGAGGCGCTGGCACGTGACCGAGGGAGGGCAGCGGAGAGCGCGAGATTAGTTGGCGGGAAAAGACGCGAGCGCGCGACATGTTGTTTGCGGGGCGGGGCGGGGCGAGGTGGGGGTGGTAGCAGGAAGGGGGATCAGGGGGGCGGGGCTACATACGAGTCTCTCGCGCACCGGAAGCACGCAGCTTAGACCATGTGCGCCTTGAGACGGACGAGGAAACGCGCTATTTTATATTTTTCGGTAGCGGTTAACGCTGCTCTGGAATTAAGCAAAATGTTCCATTTTTGCTCATAAGAGCACATAGGTGTCACATACCTGACGACCCATACGGTTTACCTCCGTGCTTTTGTGCGGGGAAATTTGAGTTATCGGTTTCATACGGCGTACAGCCGTTTCAATACGGGAACGTGTTTGGTCGATGTGTTTCTCCCTTGTGATGGGACTTTGTAGGTTAAACGTTGAGATTTATAACGGCAGGGGATGACCAATAAGGTCCGAATTGGTCTGTAATAAATTAGGCACTGATAAGGGGTTGACAGGTATGGTAAGAGCACGTAGATGTGCCATCGTGTTTATGCAACCAGTGCTAATCCGCAGTAATGTATCGCGCAAGTATTTAAATTTAGGTAATTCTATCTCCACATAGGAAATATTTTAGTCCTGTGTCAGTCTATGGGCGCTCCAGAACAATATTGTTTGTACTATACAGCAACTTTTGTGTTAGCAAGTCAGCTTTAGATGTGTTTTTTTAATCTCATGGGTCTTGACAGCAGTCAGAGTTGGTACATGCTATGTTAAACTCACATTCAATGATTAATCACTCCAATTGATTATATTTGGTTGACGGTGTATGCAGGGATTATAGCTAAATATTGATCCAACTATTGACATTGGTGCTGCATTGACGCATTTAACTTGAACTGTCAACAATAACTCGCAATCCTGACTGCCCTAGTGAATTAGGAAAAATAGAAAACTTTATTTATCTATCAGCTATCGATCAGAATCAAATAGGGGACCATGAATCATAAAACGTACTTGACATTACAGTACTCATACAAATTAATACAAAGTTATTTTTTTTAAGTTACATTTTCTAAAATTATTTAATGTCTGCTGCTATCTTTTTTTAAGGTGACAATAAATACGCGTATCGTAATGGCAATACAGTACACGTACTTGTATTCTTGCATAGCTCCATGTCTCGACTAGATGTCGAAATGCATCTCAATGTATCGCTTTGTCTTTGTTTCTAATTGTTTCTCAATTCCTGTCCCCCTCTCCCTCCAATATATCTCACCCCCCCCTACATCTCCCTGTCTCTCAGACCAAGTTAACATCCCGCTGCTTGTCACTTTCCCTCCCTGTCTCCCCTTTTGCTCTCTTTCCTCAACGTTTCATGCCCCTTTCTCTCCCTGTCCCTCGCTGTCTATTTCCCCACGCGTCATCTCCAATCCTCACCTCCCTCCCTGACCTCATCTACCTATATTTTAATAGAGTATGATCGAGTTTTGATTATACAGAAACCTGATGAGGGTAACCCACGCTTGCAATCAGCGTTTGAACGAACACCTGCCTCCCATACATGTCAACCAACCTATACAGTCTATCCGTATTCTTGTGCAGGGAAATTTTAGTTTTCAGGTCCATACGGCGTACAGCCGTTTCAATACAGGCAAAAAAATACATAGTCTGTATTTTTCCCTTGTGATGGGACTTTGAAGGATGAACTTTGAGATGTAAAGGGCACAGGGTGACCAATAAGGTCTGAATTATTCTGTCATAAGGTCGGCACTGATAAGGGCTTAACAGGTATGCGCCTCGGTTCTTGTACCAGACTGCCATTCACGTGCTGTCCATCACACGCGATGACACGTGGGTCAAAATGTAAACACGGCACGGAAGATTCCTCCTCTTGGGTTTAAAATTAAATGCCCCTTCCCCCCCGGAACTGTAATCGGACTCTGCCTCCGTCATATCTGTGTTGAAGGCATGCCTGGATTATGTTAAAAGGTTTAGAATGAAAATGGATCTTGTTTTTAGTCAATATCAAGATACTGCTACAAAAGCAACCACGATAAGACTTGGTTAAACCCCCTAAACAACTTGCTAACCACCCAGCTAACAGTTCTACAATTTAGCAATGTTGCTATAATGTTCCGGTATGGTTATGGTAACGTTAGACTTCAGCGTTGCAGCAAGGTTAAGTTGTACGGTTTGAATTACGTTTCCACAACATTGCAGAATAACAATGTACTGTTGCATTTCTACCTTAAAGGGATAAATGAATTGTGTAGAAAATTTCACGAAACATATAAGTGACATTAAACATTTATTTTCACTCGAAAAAGTACAAATTGAGTACAAATAATATACACTTAAACTAATATAAGTACAGAAGCTAGAGATAACATTTTGCCATTAATGTCAGCTCCTTTAAAATGCTTTTATATATGTAGGCCAAGCTATGAAACTTTTACAAATGGTATTTGAAGGTTGTATTGATTTAATAATTGCAAAGATCAGTGTCAGAGAAAGACATGGGAAGGCTGGACTGGTGCTCATTTCTTAAAGTCCTGACTTCAGATTCCTGAAAGGAATACGTTTCAAATTAGCAACAATGTGAATTCAATGCCTCCGTTTTCACACTTGTAAACACAGGCTCCCATGTGGAACATATTTTGTACAATACCTGCAAATTTCTTAGACCAGTGTGTGCATACAAAGTAAATAAGAGATGTCTTCACCTATTTAATAGGTTTTGGCCTATTTAATATATATATCTTTAGGACCATAATTTTCCCATCACACATAAAGTATTCAAGGTAAATATTGCAAATTTTAGTAGTTTCTGCAAGGAGCCAAAATCACATCGTGTTTTTATTTCTACACGGTAATTTTTCAATTTTGGAAAAAAATATTAATTGCAATTAAACATTTCAAACATCATATTCTATGGTTCTTTCGGTGAAGTCACGTAGATATAAAAAATAAAATAAAAAATAAAGTGAATAAAAA
>CM025626.2:9218618-9229762 GCA_014621495.2 Entosphenus tridentatus
AGAACCAAGAAGATGAATCCCTGCAGTCACGAAAGCTTTAAATCGAAAAATGACGGTAATGTCATGCGCATTTATTGATATACGGGAGAGCGTCTGCCGAGTCCCAAGAGCTATTTGGCCAATTTCATTAATTGAGAAGTTGTTGTTTCTGTGCATGGGAGGAACCCGTAGGAACCTCATGCGGCGCTGCTGCAGCAAGAGGAGACAACTCAAAGCTTCCACTTGGAAGGTTGGTGATGATGGTGATGGCGATCGTGGTGGTGGTGATGGTAATAGTGGCGAGTGGTGGCATAGCGGTTAGCGCTACGCTGCGCCACGAACCAGGCGACCCGAATTCAATTCCTGCTCACAACCATCAGCACCGCTGACGATTTTCTGAACCGGTCGTGGGCCTCCCCTAGGTCGATTCAGACCTCAAATTAGTATCTGGTGCAATGTGTAACAATTGCTACTCGGGAGACAAAGGCGGCCGGGCGTGGATGTTGGCTACCCACCTCTTGGCGTGCTGTTCCGGCCTTCGTAGGTGCTCGCTAACAGCACTTGCCCAACAGTGCAAAGGCCATACGGGGAATCTTTGTCTTTGTGTGTATGGTATTGAGTATGGGGAGCGGTGGCGCAGTGGTTATCGCACTGCGCCACGAACCCGGCGCCCGCTCACGACCAATAACGGTGGCGAATATTTGAACCGGTCCTGGGCTTCCCCTAGGTCCATTCAGCCTTAAATGAGTACCCGGTGTGGTGTGTAAACATCGGCACTGGGGGAGACAAAGGCGGCCGGGCGTGGTGTTGGTGACCCACACCCCTCGTGTGCCTTTCCGGCCTTCATAGGTGCTCGCTAACAGCACTTGCCCCAACAGTCTGTTAAGGCTACTCGGGAGATCTTTGTCTTTGGTAGTGACGACGGTGGTCATTGTGGTGGTGGTGGACTGGCAACATCGTCTCCGTTATCTTCACCGGTGGCAGTTTTCAAATTTGGCAAATTTGGGACGGCGCGTATTCCATGGGTAATTACCGCGGTATGAACGTGGGTGGTGGTGGAGGGAGGGAGGGGCGGGGCGGGGTGTTAGAGGCGTGGGGGGGTGGGTGTAAGGTCACCCTCTTGCCCCCCCCCCCGGCCCCCACTCACCGTGCACATCGACCAGTGGAGACCTGATGCCCCGAGGGCTCCATTGTTGTGTGCGCAGTGAATCGGTTTGGCCTTGGCGGATTTAGTTAAATTTAGATTCCATTTTTTGAAACATTTCATTCGCTGCCAAAATCCACACTGGCCTCGTTCCGGCCATTCAAGTAATCCAACGGCACAGAGAGAGAGACAAAGACGGAGGGGTAATTACACTGCGTATGGCTTCGCGGTTGTGCTGTATAGCAGCTCTCCCCGTGTCTGTCTGCGGTGTTACTCAGCATGATGTCCGACGTTTCGTTCCACGCGCTGCTGGGAGATTCTTCTTCTTCGGGAACTGAATCCCGGGAGCGAAACGTCGGACATCGCGCAGAACCACGAGCGGGGTTCAACCACATCGGAGAGTGACGGAACGACGACTGGTTGTTCCGTGTTGCCCTCCCCACCCCCCTACTCACAGTACCCCCTTGCTAGGGACCCTTAGTGGGAGCAGGGGTTTGGGGAGGGGTGGTAAAGATACCCCCCCCCCCGTACCACCCCCTCCCCATGCGCACCCCTCCCCCCCGTCCCCCACAATTCACTCAGTGGAGTTCATTCGTAAATATACTCTTAGGTTTTTCGGTAAAGTCACGTAGGTGAAAAAATATATAAATAATAATAGAAATAAAATATTTTATTTCTATTATTATTTCTATAATTTTGTATTATATAATAATACAAATATTAAATAAAATATTTTATTTCTATTATTTATTATTATTATTATTTATTTTTTACCTACGTGACTTTACCGAAAAACCTAAGAGTATGAATCCTTGCAGTCACGAAAGCTTCAAATCTAGACTTCGTAAATATATGACGCCGTGCTCTGGAGGCGAGGGTTGGTGGGTCACGTTGACGGTGGAGATGATGGATGGGGACTGGCGAGACGTGGTTTTTAGGGGCGTCACGTGTTGCCGTGTGACGATTCGCCCGATAGACGTGGCACACTACGAATACCTGCGCGCTGAACACATGACATCAGCCCCAGGGCTTCATCAGCACTGCTTCAGTACGAGAACAACCCTGGAGCGGTTTCGACCGACGGTGTCTTATCAGAAGAGTCGGGCTCGCTTGAATCAGCGCTGGTGAACTGGCAGATGATCATCGGCAAAGATGGTCATAGGCAAGATGATCATAGGCAAGATGATCATAGGCAAGATGATCATAGTCAAAGATGATCATAGTCAAAGATGGTCATAGGCAAGATGATCATATTTTTGGTTCTTTCGGTAAAGTCACGTAGAAGGGAAATAATAAAATAATACAAATATTATATTTTGTTATTTCCCTTCTACGTGACTTTACCGAAAGAACCAAGAATATGAATCCCTGCAGTCACGAAAGCTTTAAATCAAAAAGATGATCATCGGCAAGATGATCATAGGCTATAGATGATCATAGGCTAAAGATGATCATCGGCAAGGGCCCTCTCTCTAAGACGTACCTGCATCTGCACGTGTACACACACCTGTACACGTACCTAGTACTACCTACCACATTTATACCAACCTACCTACTACTGTGTACGTATCAAGGCCGGAACATGTACCTACACCATGTAGACGTATTTATAATATATATTGGGGGGGGGGGGACATTGGGGGGGACACACCCCTCCCAATATTCAAATATGCTCAAAATGTCCCCCCCAAAATATTGCTATAGATTTGTGTTTATATGATTGTGGTCATGGGTGTTCTTTATGAATCCCTAATCTCTGATATTACAAACAATGACACAAGAAAAGGTAAAAAAAACAAAAAAGAGCAATGTAATACAATACACTATTAGACATTATTGTTAAAAATAAATAAAAAGTCCATCCCATGTGTTAATGAATTTTTTTCATAGTTTAGGCAGGAAATTCGTTTTCAATTTTTTTTCTAGGGGGGGGGGGGACCCCCAGACCCCCTGGAAGATTTGGCCCCCCCTCAATGTTGACTCCATGACTACGGCCTTGGTATCTAAACTTGCAGATGTACCTACTCCTGTAGACGTATCAAGGCCGGCACACGTACCTACACCATGTAGACGGGATCCCGAGTTGGACATCAAATGATAATTCACATCGTTGTGGTTAACATATTTACATTTAAAAAACCCAATATAGATAAACAGACGATATCTCGCATTCACACACACACGTCTCTCTCAACGTGAAATAAATTTAATTAATTGCTGAAGAAAACATGGACCGAGATAGCGGTGCGGAGACCGCAAAGTGTGGAGGGGAAGGGGCGGGGCTATCAGCCCCAACCTCCCCTCCATGAGGCGAGGGGCGGGGCTATCACTCCCCACGCCCTCCAGGAGGGGGGGCGGAGCTATCACCCCCACCCCCTCCAGGAGGGGCGGGGCTATCACTACCCCCAGGAGGGGCGGGGCTTTCACCCCCCACGCCCTCCAGGAGGGGGCGCTCTCCCTTTGAACTACGGCAGCAGAAGCGGAGACGGCGGGTTACGGGGGGATACCTCGTGCCGACTACACCTTGATACGCACCTACACGGCTACACCTGCACGCGTACCAACACCTGCACGCGTACCTACACCTGTGCACGTACCTACACCTGTGCACGTACCTTCACCTGTGCACGTACCTACACCTGTGTACGTACCTACACCTGCACGCGTACCTATACCTGCACGCGTACCTACACCTGTGTACGCACCTACACCTGTGTACGTACCTACACCTGTGTACGCACCTACACCCACACACCTGTATACACCTCTGCACGCGCACACCTGTTCTAACAATGCCTCTAAATGTAGCACGACGCACCAGTGCTAACAAAGCACAAACACATCCACGTGTCCCCTTAAACAGAATGTTGGGACAAGTGCTGTTAGCGGGCAGCACCTAGGAAGGCCGACACGGGCAACACGAGGAGGTGGGTGGCCAGCATCCCAGCCCGGCCGCATTTGTCTCCCCAGTTCCGATGTTTACTGCACTAAGAAACTATAAAACTATTTAGTTTTTATTTTACCAGGCAAGGCCCACTGAGCTATGTAGCTCTTTTTCAAAAGCGACCTGGCTACACATGAACTCGACGAAGTGGCTTATCACGTGGACATTTGTAGCAGACAAACACTCTCAACGCGTGATGTTGATTCTAATTGTGGAGGGAAAAAACCGGAGGATCCGGAGAAAATCCACACGACCACGGGGAGAGAGAGAGAGACACGTAAACTCCAAATATACAGCAACAGGCGTCAGGGTAGGGATCGAACCCACGACCTCCTTCATACCAGGCGAGGTAGTTAACATCTCCTAGCCACCGTGACGATGACGAGAGAGAAACACGCAAACTCCAAATATACAGCAGATGTCAGCGTCAGGATCGAACCCACGACCTCCTGCACACCAGGCGAGGTAGTTAACATCTCCTAGCCATCGTGACGATGACGAGAGAGAGAAACACGCAAACTCCAAATATACAGCAGATGTCAGCGTCAGGATCGAACCCACGACCTCTTGTGTACCAGGCGAGTTAGTTAACATCTACTAGCCACCGTGACGATGATGAGAGAGAGAGAGACACGCAAACTCCAAATATACAGCAGGTGTCAGGGTCAGGATCGAACCCACGACCTCCTGCACACCAGGCGAGGTAGTTAACATCTCCTAGCCACCGTGACGATGACGAGAGAGAGAAACACGCAAACTCCAAATATACAGCAGATGTCAGCGTCAGGATCGAACCCACGACCTCCTGTGTACCAGGCGAGTTAATTAACATCTCCTAGCCACCGTGACGATGACGAGAGAGAGAGAAACACGCAAACTTCAAATATACAGCAGGCGTCAGGGTCGGGATCGAACCCACGACCTCCTGTGTACCAGGCGAGGTAGTTAACATCTCCGAGCCACCGTGGCGCCCACTCAAATCTCAAAATCTCCCCTTCGCCTTTCCCCAGCAAGCAAGTTCGTCAATTGGCAAGTCCACCCACAACGCGGGGTAAAGCGTGGGTACGCCCCGCCTCTTCCGAGGATGTCTCTTGTCAGTGTGGAAGAGTAGACCAAAATCACCCTCCGCAGCTGCTGCTGCCTCCTCTGGAGGAGGGCGCTTCCGCCAACAGTGGCGCGAGCGAGCACTTGCAGGGGCTGCGCCTTCCCCCCCCCCCCATTCCCAGCACTAGGGCCTTGGATGTTGGGAGGGGAATGTTCGGTGATGGATGAGCGAGGCGTGGAAATCTGAACACGTGGCCCGGGGCGCAGCAACAACAACAGCAACAACAACTCAACAACAACAACCAGGGGCATAGCAGCCCTCCCTCCAACCACGACCTGCCCCACCCCCAGCAGAGCAATAATAATAATAGTCGAACCTTTAATTTATCCGTATAGGTTCATGCACATTCGATTTTTAATCGGTTGCATGTTTCCTCTTCTGACACGCGTATCGGAAACGTGGGACATCGCCTTAACAAACTGCTGGGGCAAGTGCTGTTAGCGAGCGCCGCACCTCCGAGTAGCACGGTTGGCTACGTATGGTGCGAAAGAAGTTCCACATACATACAGACGATGGAATCAGCTCGTGCGGTGCACAGGTGCTTAATGGGTGAATTGATTGTAGCATCCCGAGGTTGTAGGCAACGGTCGCGGCTTGCGTGGGGGGTGGGGGGTGGGGGGTCCCTTCATCCAGCAGTGGATAGCGCGCGGCTGGGCGACGTGGCTTGGAGTCGGAGTCGCCAATGCTCGGGAGTTTTGAAGGCGCTGCGCTCACGCCTGAGCACGTGGGTGGCCGCTAATTACTAAATAAATAACTAACCAGGGGGGCAGCGAGGTCGGGGGAGGATGCCATGGGGGGGAGGGGGGCAGGGGGAGGGAGGGGGGGCGGGGAAGGGGGGGGGGGGGCAGGGGGAGGGAGGGGGGCAGGGGGAGCGGGGGAGGAGGAGTGAAGATCGGCAGGGGTGAGTGAGGTTCGCCAGCTTCACGTTGGGGCTTTTGCGAGAGAAGTTAAAGGACGCGACCGATCGGAGCTCGGACTAGGCGCGACATCATGTGAGTGGGTGGGTGAGTGAGTGGGTGAGTGGGTGAGTGAGTGAGTGGGTGAGTGTGTGGGTGAGTGTGTGAGTGAATGGGTGAGTGTGTGAGTGAGTGGCTGAGTGTGTGAGTGAGTGGCTGAGTGTGAGTGCGGGTGAGTGAGTGGGTGAGTGTGGGTGAGTGGGTGAGTGAATGGGTGAGTGAGTGGGTGGGTGGGTGAGTGGATGAGTGGGTAAGTGAGTGAGTGGGTGTGTGCATTAGTGAGTAATCAAGTTAGTGAGGTATTGAGTAGTTGACAGTCGAGTGAGTGAGCAACTGAGTGAAAGTCATTGGGTGCTGGAGAGAGGGTGGGTGAGTTACATTTTTGTGTGGGTGAGCGGGTAAGTTAGTGAGTGCCGCGGTCTTCAAGCTAATTACGTGATGTAGCCCAGTGTCCTGGGAAGGTTGACGATTTTTTTTTGTTTACACAATTCCCGAGCACAGTGAGGCAAGCGGTCAGCAACAAACAGCACGATCAAAGTTGTTAGAGTGAATGAGAGTGTAACGCCTTTCTTGAATTTAGCAAGGTTATGAGAGCTTTGGAAAAGTGGCGATGACGGGAGGAGGGAATTCCAAAGTGGAGTAGTGTGAGAGAAGAAGCAGAAATAGAATTGAGATCTGCAGTGTGGTGAGTTGGTGTGTGAGTGAGTGCGTGAGTGAGTGGGTGAGTGGGTGAGTAGGTGAGTAACTGGGTTAATGGGTGAGTGAGTAGGTGAATAAGTGAGTGAGTGGGTGAGTAGGTTAGTGACTGGGTTAGTGGGTGAGTGAGTTGTGACCTGCAGTGGGGTGAGTGAATAGGTGAGTGAATGGGTGAGTGAGTGGGTGAGTAGGTGGGTAAGTGAGTGCATGAGTGAGTGGGTGAGTGGATTAGTGAGTGAGTGGGTGAGTGAATGAATGAGTGGGTGAGTGAGTGGGTGAGTGAGTGGGTGAGTGAGTGAGTGAGTAGGTGAGCGAGTTGAGTGAGTAGGTGAGTGGGTGAGTGGATTAGTGAATTAGTGGGTGAGTGGATGAGTGAGTGGGTGAGTGAGTGAGTGACTGGGTTAGTGGGTGAGTGAGTTCTTGTGACCTGCAGTGGTGTGCTGGTGGATGAGACGAGACGGTGAGTGCCTGGTAGAGGTCCCAGTCCTCAACAGCACGGGGTGGAGGAATCAGTGCGGATGGCCGTGTCAATATCGAGACGCTGAGCTTGCACGGCGGAAGGCCTGGGTTCGAATCTGGAGTAGCGCCGTCCGTCAAGCGACGCCTCGTGTGGGAGCGAGTTCAACGTCTCGGCACGTTGACGCTCGCCAGGGAACTTTGGAGAAAGTTTGATCGCGATTCGTTCACTCCGCTCGCGGACTCTACCGGCTGGGTAGACACGTGAAGGACGCTGCCTTCTTGGGCCACACACACGCAAAGTGGTGGGCGGTAGTTTTTGTTGTTGTTGTTGTTGTGGTACACGGATTTTGGTGCCACGTCTTCCGCACAACTCGCTGGAGGAGTTCCCAATGGATATGTGCATGCGGTACGTGGTGCTTCAAAAATGTTAACGACTGATATGGGACTCTCGTTTTTAGTGGAAAAAAGAACGGATAATAATAATAACACTGTAACACGATCACAAGTGTAAATGTCAATAGCTTCAGAAAGTCAAAGAATCTCTCCCACGTGTTCGCCATCGTTGTCAACGCGTGTCAAGGAATCTTCTCCAGGTGGTCTCCAGAGCCCGGAGGCACATTTCTCGTGGCGTTGTTGCAAATTCTCAGAAGTGTTCACATTTTGTTTGAAGCACTCTGTATAAATGTTGTATATAGAGAGAGAGAGGGAAGAGAGGGAAGAGAGAGAGAGGGAAGAGAGGGAAGAGAGTGAGCGAGAGAGTGACCGAGAGAGTGAGCAAGAGGTGGGGGTTTACATAAAGCAAAGTTATAAAAAAATTAAAATAAAATAAATTACGAAATAATGAACGAAGCAATGTGCCGAATACACCGAACATCTTCTTGTTTCCACTGATCGTAAAAAAAAGAGAGGGAAGAGAGAGAGAGGGGGGGAAGAGAGGACACAGCACAGCATGGGCAGTCGTGGTGCCGGCTCGTGACGCGGTGGCTCCTGCTGCTGTTGCCACCACGAGCTGTCGTTCTCTGTCTCTGTCTCTCTCGTGACAAGTTGTCAATTATATTCGTCTCATGTCAACCCGGTGCCGCCCTCATGTTACACCCCATCGCGTCAGCATCACCACCACCACCATCACCAACTGTATCTAATCATCTCACGAACACTCCTGTCATCAGTCTCGTGCGTTCATCGTCATCGTCTTCTGCAAACCGCGGCGCGTCCCGGACCCAAGCCACTCGACTTTTTATACTTTTCATTACTTTTCTGTAACCCGCAGATACCTGCGTTTGTATCGAAGGCCAGGTGAGAGCCCACGCCACACCCACGAGACTACCACGACGCCTGCAGTAACCTTCAGAGTGCGTGACAGGCTTCAGGCCACGCGTGGGACTTTGAGATCGTAAACAGCGGACTGAGTTGCATGTGGGTAGAGACAGTGGCGAGGTTAAACTTAAACCACACAACAAAGATCTCCCAACGCCCCCCCGCCCCCGTATAGCCTGAAACCGACTGTTGGGGCAAGTGCTGTTAGCGAGTGCCGCACCTCAGTGTGTTTATTATGATGAGCGTATGTCATCATCACCGTCATCATCATCATCAACATTCGTTATGATCCATCAACTGCTGGATGAAAACCTTCCCAAAGCCGTCGCCACATCGAACAAAGGCGGTGGTCACCGCATCGCGCGGCGCTTTTAGATGCGCTTTTGCGGCCGTCTGGAACGTTCTTCTTTCCGATATCAGGACGCCACTGGAGCCGTGCACTTTCATATCATCCAGATTGACAAACTCACTTCTTTAGAAACTGCTTTGTTGTGTTTAGTTTTTCTATCCTTCCGATTAGCACGGTTGGCTACGTACGGTGCGAAAGAAGTTCCACATACATACAGACGCAAGCTTGGCATTGCGGTGAGAGACACAGAGAGAGAGAGAGGAGCACGCGCATCAGAGAACATGCGTCCATGACAGACACCGCATGCAAGCCGGCATGGCACACGAGGGGGTGGGATGTCAACACCATCAAAGCCGTCAACCCATACGGGTTCACACCGTATTCTTGCGTAGGGAAATAGAGTTTTCAGGTCCGTACAGCGGACAGCCGGCTTCAATACGCGCAACAACGTGTTTCTTTTTAAATCCTTTATATTAAGTTCACTTGCGCGCTTGCTTGCTTGCTTACGACCGTGCAAATCTTTCGGTCGTTTTTTAACCCACTTCCCGTGATCCAATCGAGCTGACATTTTCCACACAGACTCGTTGTGCGTGACAATTAATGTTCGTGAAATTTTTTTTCCAAAATTTTACACTTTTTAGGACAAAAATATTATATTTAATTACCAATTGCTTAATGGTGGCAGGCAATCATCTGACCCATATGTGGCAGCCATCTCAAGCCAGAGGACGAGAGGACTCTAGCCGCCACGAATATAAAGGATTTATAGTGAAAAACTTTGTTTTTACGGGTTAATTTTTGTTGATTTGTTTGAGTTTCTCCCTTGTGATGGGACGTTATTGGATAGACGTTGAGATTTACAAGGGGCACGGGGTGACCAATGCGGTCTGAATTGGTCTGTGACGAGGTCGGGCACTGATAATGGGTTGACAGGTATGCACCATGCACCGGCCTCCTTTGTCTCTCCAGTGGTGATATTTACACAGTTGGCATTTGAGGCTGAGTCGACCTAAGGGGAGGCCCTAGGACCGGTTCAGAAATTCGTCACAGGTGTTGGCCATGAGCGGGAATAGAATTCGGGTCGGCGGGTTCGTAGCGCAGCGCGCTAACCACTGCGCCACCGCTCCACCCCGCGTGCTACACTGCACGCGGTACAGTCTACAGGACTGTATGTGTGTGTTGAGCGGAGCGGTGGCGCAATGGTTAGCGCAGTGCGTTATGAACTTGGAGACCCAAGTTCAATTCCCGGCCACGGCTAAAACTAACATCGGTCGCGAACGATATTTGAATCTCAACCCTCATTGACCAGCATGGTGAAGTATGGTCAAAGCAGACCCATGACACGGCATGCATGGGGAAGCCTTCTTCCAGCAGCGAATTGACTGAGGAGTGTGAGTGTACTATTATATTACTATACAGTAGTTGTAGCAGGGTACATGGGTGTTGGGAATATCGCATAGGGAAGTGAAGAATGGAGGTTAGAGTCTGAGCCTTAGTCACTCATGTTGAGAACAGACACATAATACTCATACAGAGACCCATAGACTAACACAGAAACCCATAGACTCACACAGAGACCCATAGACTGACACAGAGACCCATAGACTCACACAGAGACCCATAGACTAACACAGAAATCTATAGACTCACACAGAGACCAATAGACTCACACAGAGACCCACAGATTCACACAAAGATCCATAGACTCACACACACACCCATAGACTCACACAGAGACCCATAGACTTACACAGAGACCCATAGACTCACACATACACCCATAGACTCGCACAGAAACCCGTAGATTAGAAGAAGAAAGCTGAGCACATTTGTCAATAACACTGTGGCCTTATAAAGACAACATATACAATAGGCAACGTTTTGGGCAATGGCGCTTCATCACAGCACACAGAGAGAGAGAGAGAGGCCAGAGGGAGAGAGAGAGGTCATAGAGAGGTCATAGAGAGGTCGTGGATGGGAAGGGCTTTGTAGGTGCCAGTGGTGCGGGTCACGGGGGGGTGGGGGGGGCGCAGGGGGGTGCGGAGGGCGAGACGCGGCGACTCTCGGCGGAACGAGGAGAGGCGCGCGGAGGAACGAAGACGGCGACGAATGGCGGTTCTGGCTTACAAGAGGAGAATAGTAAACTACACCCACAGACTCGCACTGAGACCCACAGACTCACATATAGACCCACA
>CM025626.2:9331163-9354766 GCA_014621495.2 Entosphenus tridentatus
ACACACACAGAGACAGAACCTCACACAAAACACGCGCACAGACAATGCGCGCACGCTCACAGAGCCACACATCCGTAGTCACATACAAGTCTAGACGATTGGGGACAGCACTGCTTGCGAGCTGCTATTAAGGGCGAAGCGGCACACGAGAGAGTGGTTAGGTTCGCACTAAAACCCCCAGTGCTGATATTTACGCACCGCATCAGATACAGTACTCAGTTAAGGCTAAGTCGACCTAGGCGAGGCCCTGAACTGGTTCTCATCATTACCACCGTTATGGTTGGTCGTGAGCAGGAATCGAACTCGATTGGCCGGGTTCTAAGCATAGTGCGCGAACACACTCACACGGTGAACGGCAAACATTTATTGTGGACAAACATTTAATTAATAACACGTGAACAAACGTGTGTTAGTCCACTGCTGGATGTGCGGCTTGCCCACACCACGTGGGTTGGTTCAGAATATGACTCACCCCTCTGGCTAGAGGTCAGCGCAGTGCGCTAACCACTGCGCCACCGCTCCTCAAACTAACACGTTTGTTCACCGTCATAATAAAAGCAACATTTCCCCAAAAGAACGTCTTATTCTACACAACAATGACGTCGCTTTTTAAATGTGTATTTTTCAACAAAAACGGTTAGTAGCCAGCTCGTATATTGTGTGCGTAGGGTCTATATATATGTGTGTGTATACTTTATGTATATATACTTTAGAAAGAAGTTCAGCATACGTATATATATAAACGTCTGTTTGTATATATTGTATAAATACACACTACTTCTGACACGTGCACACACTCTGAATACAAACACACATTTGCACATTATCAGTCAAAGATCCCCCCCCTCCCAGACAGTTGGACCGGAACCCAGCCCGACCGCCTTTGTCTCCCCAGTGCTGCCGAGTAAACGCCACACCAGCTACTAATTTTAAGGCCAAGTCGAACTAGCGGTGGCCCAGGTTACAGATATCACACGCCGCTGATCGTAGCCGCTGTCGGGAATTGAACTTATGCCGCAGTGTACAAATCACTGGGCCACCACATACCCACTAAAGATAAAGGTCCCCCTGATAGCCTATACAGACTTTTGGGGCAAGTTCCATAAGCGAGTAGCACCTACGAAGGTCGGCACGGCACACGAGGGAGGTGGGTGGCCAGCACCACGCCGGGCCGCCTTTGTCTCCCCAGTGCTGGCGAAGCTTATGCACCGCACCCAGGTACACGTAAGGCATTGCTAGAATTTGTGGCAATGGTACTGAGCTATGAAGGGCTATTGCCCGAAACGTCGGCTATTATATATTTTTGTTTCTAAGGCCACACACAAGTGTCGAGTGTGTTGATACTCACCGACTCAGCCCCAAACGAGTACCTGGTGCGGTGCGTAAACATCGCCACTAGGGAGACAAAGGCGACCGGGCGTGGTTTGCTGGCCACCCACCCCCTCGTGTGCCGTGCCGGCCTTCATTAGGTGCTCGCTAACAGCACTTGCCCCGACAGTCTGTTAAGGCTACACGGGGGAATCTTTGTCTTTGTGGATACTCAACACCAACAAAAAACAACGACTCGAGCCGCGGCGCGTCGACAGAAGAACCGCATCGGTGGCCGCGTAAAAAGCAACCCCAGAACGGAGCGGGCAACGTGGTGACCGGCGACGGAGTGGCATTGAACAACAGCGAAACAAACCAAAAAATATCTCAAAAGGGGAGAGATCACACGAGGGTCTGGAAACTTGAATTGAAATCGTTTTTTTTATTGAACGAATGTCGAGCACAGGGAAGGGAAACAGATTCTCGCTACAGCGCGGCCGAGACTGAACCCACAGATTCGGCGGCGCTTTCGTCGCGATTTAAATTAATGGCTTAAAGGAAAGGGAGTCGTGGAGATCTGGGAGTCTCGCAAAAGCGACATCAATGAAGCATCACGGCGGCATCAATTACCATCGCTGCACCACCGTCGATTACCATCAATGCAACACCATCAATTACCATCACTTGCACCATCACTTGCACCATCACTGCACAATTACTTGCACCATCATGACACCGAATGCCTGATGGAGTCTCACTCAACATCAGGGGTGTAATAATCCCCCCCCCCCCGCGCCAAACACCAGCGACCAATGAATAGTTTCGATGCGATAATTTTTTTGAAAGTTGTGTGGCGATTATAGCGGCCACTAGCGACTGCGGGGTCACGTGATCTCCTTTAGAGCGGAGCGTCGACAGAATCAAAAAATAATAATCGATTCTTAATCCAGGTCAACGCCTGGGCGATTGAGATCGCCTGCAACACAAAAAAACCGTGAATTGCTTGCGACCGCTTTGTCCGCATCTGAGCGAGCAGTTGCGCATTTGCAGCGGCGGCCAATCACGGCCGCGCGCACGCCGTCACGTGGTGACGAATCGCGTCGCTTCGATTGGCCGAGCAGATCGAGGGCGGAAAAGGGCCACGCGCGTTGTACCAGCGGACAAAATGTTACAGTTGTAAACAGAGTTGTAAACAGGATGCAATGAATCCGCGACAAATTGATGGATAAATTATTGCCACTGTAGAAGAAAGACGATCAACCAAAAACATCGGTCGATTCCCGTGTAATCGCGCACCGAATCGTTAAGAACACGTCGTTCCAGTATTCCTTAGGCCACGCTCCATTCCTCCATATATGGACCTAAAACATAAACATAATTTATCATTAATTACGTGTATCCTGACTTAAAGCTTTCGTGACTGCAGGAATTCGTATTCTTTGGGTCTTTCGGTAAAGCCACGTAAGTAAAAACAAATATTTTTTTTTTTATATTGTTAGTTTTTTTGTTCTATTACGTAGCTTTACCGAAAGACCCAAAGAATACGTTTATCATCTTACGACTGTAACATTATCACCGTGTTACAGCGCACGGTTTGTACTCTCTTGCGAGCAACCGGTGGCAGGCACGTCCACGTGTGAGCGCCTCCGTCGATATGAATCGATGGTAATCGATGCATTGTCACGCGCACACACCCCGATGAGAAACACCCTGTTTAACGACGAGCGGTGATTGGCTACGACTGTGTCAAGCGTCCATCGCATGAGAAGAAGAATAACGTTAAACGAGCATCATAATATCGAATCGCGACAATAATTCAATAAGGTTACGAACAGTAAATTACACAACAACAACGGTATTATAATAACTATTAACATTATCAATTATAATCGTCCAATATACAATGTACACACATTCCATTGGCGCCTGCACGGCGGATTGGTACTGGGTAGTCACATCACTCATGGCAGTACTACGAGACTCACGGACTTGGGAGTTCATCTAGACGTTGTGTGTGTTCGTGTGTGTATGCGTGTCTGTATGTGTGTGTGTGTATGTGTCTGTATGTGTGAGGGGAGCGGTAGTGTAGCGGTTAGCGCGCTGCGCTACGAACCTGGCGACCAGAGTTTGATTCCCGCTCACGGCCATTATCTGAACCGGTCATGGGCCTCCCCGAGGTCGACTCAGCCTCAAATGCCTACCTGGTGCGGCGTTTAAACATCACCACTTGGGGAGACAAAAGCGTCCGGGCGTGGTGCCGGCCACCCACCCCCTCTCGTGTGTTGTGCCGGCCTTCACAGGTGCTCGATAACAGCACTTGCCCCAACAGTCTGTTAAGGCTACACGGGGGATCTTCGTCTTAGTCTTTGTGTGGAGAGAGCGGTACAAGCCCGCAGCTCGCATTTGGATTAAACATGTGCGCTGCATGCACTTTCATCATGGGACCTCCTTTGCCAGTGGCAAAATGTGAGAATAGGTTTTACCCTTTTTTCTGGCAACAAAGGCGCATGCACTTGTTGAACTTCTGAGCACGGCCGATTTACACATATGTGGGTGGGTGGGTAGGTGGGTAGGTGGGTGGGTGAGTGGGTAGGTGGGTGGGCGGGTCGGAAGTTTGGTAAATGGGTCACGTGGACAGGTACGTGTACAGATGTCAATGTATTAAGGTAGGTTGTCAAGGTGTGCAGATGTATGAGGTTGGAAAGGCATGCATAGTATACACGTGTAAACGTGGCTAGGTAGCTGGCTGTATATATGTTGAAGTTTTTTCGCACCGTACGTAGCCAACCGTGTCAATCCGCCTACACCTCGATTAGCACGGTTGGTTCGGCAGGGGGTGTACGGGTCGGTGTACGGGTGGGTAGGTGGGTAGGTGGGTGGGTAGGTGGGTGGGTAGGTCGATAGTTGGTTCGGTAAGAGGCAAGTGGGAAGCTGAGTGGATCGATATATATACATCATACGTGGTGTGAAAGTTGGTAGGTAGTTCGGGAATTCGGTAGGGGCATGGCTGAGTAGGTAGGTGTATAGGTAGTTAGGGGGTGGGTAGGTGTATCGGTAGATAGTTGGATATGTAGGTGATTGGTTGGTAGGGGAGCATGCAGATAGGTAGTTTGGTAAGCAAGGTGTGGGTAGCTGAGTAGGTACAGTTGGATGGCTGGGTGTGCAGGTAAGTATGTGGGTATTAGGTATACATAAATAGTGCACCTCGGTACACAAGTATTATACACAGGCTACATGAAGCCCACACTGCAGGGCCGCGTACACTCACATAATACACACACATACACACATACACACACGTGCTCAATGTACACGCACACACTCACGCGTATCGAAGAGCAGAAGATAAACTCGGGTGACTTCGGCCTACACAGACTTTGTAATGTGATGTGTGTCTCTCTCTGTGAGCCAGGGTGTGTGTCTCTGTGTGAGTCAGTGTGTGTGTGAGCCGGTGTGTGTGTGTGTCTCTCTCTGTGAGCCGGTGTGTGTGTGTCTCTGTGTGAGTCAGTGAGTGTGTCTCTGTGAGCCAGTGTGTGTGTGTCTCTGTGTGAGTCAGTGTGTGTGTGTGTGAGCCGGTGTGTGTGTGTCTCTCTCTGTGAGCCAGTGTCTGTCTCTCTGTGTAAGTCAGTGTGTGTGTGTCTGTCTGCGAGCCAGCGTGTGTGTGTCTCTGTGTGAGCCGGTGTATGTGTGTCTCTGTGAGTCAGTGTGTGTGTGTGTGTCTGTGTGAGCCGGTGGGTGTGTCTCTGTGTGAGCCGGTGTGTGTGTTTGTGTGTCTCTGTGTTGACACACGAACGGTAATGCAGCAGTCGTGAAGCGGTTCGCGCGCTGCGCTACAAACCCGGATGACCCGAGTTCGATTCCCGATCACGGCCAACACCGGTGACAGCTGAGTCGGCTCCTGGGCCTCCCCTAGCTCGGCTCAGCCTCAAATGAGTACCTGCTGCGGTGTGTAAACATCGCCACTGGGGAGACAAAGGCGGCCGTGCGTGGTGCTGGCCACCCACCCCCTCGTGTGCAGTACCGGCCTTCATTGGTGTTCGCTAACAGCACTTGCCCCAACAGTCTGTTACAGGCTATATAGGGGGTCTTTGTCTATGTTGTTGGCTCTGTTTATATATCTTAGTATCTGTTTGTGTGTGTAATTTATATATTTATTTTGTTACATCTACTGGTATCTCTATGTTGGTATCCGTGTTGTTTCTGCATGTGTGAGAGTTCTATCTGTGCGTGTTGGTATCTGTGCATTTTATCTTGTGTTGGTATCTGCGTGTGTATTGATAACTGCATTTGCTATCTCTGCTGGTATCTGAAAGTATTCGTGTTGTTTATGTTTGTGCGTGTGTTCTATATATCCAAGGTACACATAGCCTGGCACAAGCGTCGTGGGGACGTCACCGCCACTTAGTGGCGAATGGCGGTTGTTGTTGTTATATATACATGTTCTATCTGTGCGTGTCCTCGTGTCTGTGTGTGTCCTGGTGTCTGTGTGGAGCTGAGTGGACTTGCCGATGACTGGTACCAGCGGTGTCAAGATCGGCCTCAGTGGAGGAGGCTCGTGAAGGACGCTACTGGGCAGTTGGAGGCAGTCGCCCTCCAACAACAACGGAGGGCAGAGGAGCGACGCTCACAACAGCGAGCGGAGCGCCGGGCGGCTAAAGCACAGCAAGTTGGTACAGTAGGGGGCAAGGGTGGTGCATCAGCCAGTCATCTCGGTCATCTCGGTCAGTCGACCCGTGGCACCTGCTGGGTCTGCCCCGTGACCTCCTGCCAGCGGGCGTTCGACACTTCACGTGGCCTCAAGGTGCACTTGGCCTGGCACAAGCGTCGTGGTGACGTCACCGTCACTTAGTGGCGAATGGCGGTTGTTGTTGTTGTGTGTGTCCTGGTGTCTGTGTCCTGGTGTCTGTGTGTGTCCTGGTGTCTGTGTGTGTCCTGGTGTCTGTGTGTGTCCTGGTGTCTGTGTGTGTCCTGGTGTCTGTGTGTGTCCTGGTGTCTGTGTGTGTCCTGGTGTCTGTATGTCTTGTGGGAAGCGACAGTGTCGCTGTTTTCTAGGAGCGGTAGCGCAGCGGTTAGCGCGCTGCGCTACGAACCTGGCGACCCGGGTTCCATTTCTGCTCACGGTCAACACCAGTGACGATTATCTAAACCGGACCTAGGCCTCCCCTACGTCGACTCAGTTTAAAACGAATACCTGGTGCGGTGTGTAGTAAACATCGCCACTTGGGAGATAAAGGTGGCCGGGCGTGGTGCTGGCCACCCATCCCTTTGTGTCACGTGCTATCCTTCATAGGTGCTCGCTAACAGCACTTGCCCCAACAGTCGATTCAGGCGTTGTCCGTGTGTGTGTCTTGGTATCTGTGCGTGTCTCGGTATCCTTAGTATCCTGTGTTGGTATATATGTGTGTGTGTGTTGGTCCTCAAGTGACCTACTCAATAGATTAGTCACTTAGTCTCACGATTCAAAGCCCAGAGTCTATCTCATTATTGGAAGAGTGTGAAAGTAGATGCGTATTATTATCTCATGCCCCAACGCCTCACTGCCACAATGCAACTTGAAATCTTAACCCACATGTCTAAGTCGTATATTGCTAAAGTGTAAACTGTTACACTTCACGTGTCATGTTCATATATATTGTTTTATATTATAATCTTTTTGCGACGCTTTTTTTTTACATGCATAATACATCTTCTTTGTTTCCCAGGTCTGCCTTGCAAAATAAACGAACACCGCGTTCCCGTGGTACAGCCAACTCGAGGCGACTCAAGGCGACTTCTGGGTTGCCCGAAAATAAAAGTATTTACCATCATTCCAGGACGAATTCAGCCTTTGGTTCCGAGATATCAGGTTGAACCAGATAATTTGCTCAGACCGGCCCAGATAATTAATTCAGCCTGGGGGCCCAATATTCGAGATTGGCCCAGATAATTAATTCAGACTGGGGGCCCGAGCTACGAGATTGTCTCAGATAATTCATGCAGATCAGGCCAGATAAATTATTCAGCCTCTGGGCCCAAAGAGAATTCAGACTTCGGACCGAATTCACTCTCCAGCAAAAAATAAAACTCCAGTTAACAACAAACCACGAAATCGCGTTATCCGAGATGACACCTGGAGTTGGGTGTCTCATGTAAACGCGGTTACGTTGCAGCTGGCACAGTCCGCAATGCTGTCCCAGGAGCTCGACTCGGGCACGCCACATCCACCGCGACTGACATCGCCCCCATTCTTTACCCTAGAGTCCTATGAACCTGTTTTTATCGTATTAGAAAACTATAGGGTAGAATAATATGATTATTATATATTCCACCGGCATACCCTGTACTCTAGTGGTAGTGCCTTACACCGAGAATCCCGACTCGAACCCAGCCAGCCAGCCAAGCAAGAAGCGTTTCGGGAATAAAAAGAATAATTCTAGATTTGAAGCTTTCGTGACTGCAAGGATTCATATTCTTAGGGTTTTTTTTCGGTAAAGTCACGTAGGTAAATTGTTAATTTAATTTTTATTTTACTTTTATTAATTTTCATTTTTTACCTACGTGGCTTTACCGAAAAAACCTAAGAAAAATGAATAATAATCGAGTGAGCAAAATAAAGTCCTGGGTCATGAGTCTCTCTCTCACCTGCTTCTCAATAAAGTGAATCAATGAACGAACGGACGGACGAACGAATGAAGGAGCGAATGAGTCGACGGCGCGCACACCAGAAGGGTTCCACCAAAGTTCTTAGTCCTCCTCCTCCTCCTTCTGCCTTGCTGCCCCCCCTCCCCCTCAACCCTGGTACATGCCTCCCTGCCCGGCCGCCATGCTCAGGCTCTTCAGTTTGTTGTCCTTCTTCCACTTCATGCGCCGGTTCTGGAACCAGATCTTGATCTGGCGCTCGCTCAGGCAGAGCGCGTTCGCCACCTCGATGCGGCGTCGCCTCGTCAGGTAGCGGTTGAAGTGGAACTCCTTCTCCAGCTCCAGCGTCTGGTAGCGCGTGTAGGCGGTGCGCGAGCGTTTCCCTTCCGGACCGGATATCCCGTCTGCGCGGACACGTCACAAAGGCAGTTTGTATACGTAGACAAAGGTCCCCCCCCCCCCCCCCGGGGGCCTTCAAAAAACCGGGGGGGGGGGGGCGGTGCTGTCAGCGAGCGGCACCTACTAAGGCCACGCGGTGATGTTTACACAACATACCAGGTAAACTCATTCGAGGCCGAGTCGACCTTGGAGAGGCCCAGGATCGGTTCAGATAATCGTCACACACACACGCGTGTGTCTCTCTGTGTGTATGTGCGTGTGTCGTGTGTGCGAATATGTCGAGCGGTGACGAAGTGGTGGGCGCACTGTGATATCGAATCCAGCGGCCAGAGTTCGAACTCTATTGCTCTGCAGAGATGCGATTGAAAGAGAGAGAGACGATTCACATTAAGATTGAGCGCTCAGGCTGTGCGTGTACCACGTGTTCCACGTGTGGATGCGTGCGCGCGCACACACACACATGGCGTTAATTGATCGACTGGTCACGTGGCACGTGTTTTAACAACAATCATTCGGCGCGTGCAGCGTGAAGAGAGACTTAATTCGTATCCGAATTAGTAATTAATTGGTAACCGCGGAAAGGTGGTGGTGGGTGGGTGACAAGGACGGCAGGTTTGGAAACCTCGGTGTGTACACGTGTACGTGTGCACGTGAACGAAGGCACCTTCCACGAAACGTCGGCCAATTATATAATGTCCTGTTGTGAGGCTACAGTGTTAACGACGAATGTGCTGGTGAGTAATTGTTTTAAATTCGCGTTCTACCTGCTGCGTAACAAAGCAGCCACAAGCGGCGACCCAACTCGGACACCCGCCAGCACTCGGCTAGCAAATCCCCCATAACAAGAGCACACGTGGCTTCTAGATTTAAAGTTTTCGTGACTGCAAGGATTCATACTCTTTGTTTTTTTCGGTAAAGTCACGTAGGTAAAAAATAATAAGATAAAATAAATGAAAAAAAAACAACTACATAAAATCACGACGTTTCGGGCGCAACACGAGCGTCCTTCTTCAGGTGAGGACGACTTATCGAAAGCGCAAATTATATAACACCTCGTCACAGCCATCTCTTAGACACACTTAAGCGGTTGTGCTTTCGCTACGTTGTCCCTACCTGAAGAAGGACGCTTGTGTTGCGCCCGAAACGTCGTTATTTAATTTAGTTGTGTTTTTTTCATTTATTTGATTTTATTATTTTTTACCGACGTGACTTTACCTAAAAAAACAAAGAGTATAGCACACATGGCATCTGTCGTTATAACGATTGACATCGCCTTGCCGATCCACCGCTGGATGAAGGCCTTCCCACAATCGTGGAGATCGTTTGACTATACTTCACCTCGTCTGGTCAGTGTGCGGGTTGATGAGAAAGTTGGCCGCGGCCGGGAATCGAACTTTGGTGTAGCGCAGTGCGCTACCAATCGCTGCGCTACCGCTCCCCTCATTACGCTGCCCTTCGACACGATGCAGGGTGCTTCAAAAACATGTGAACACTTCGCAAGATTTGCAACAACGCCACAAGAACTGTGCCAACATCGGGCTGTGGAGACACCTGGAGAAAATTCCAGGGCACGCGTTGACAACGATGGCGAACAAGTGGAGCCTCCTCGACTGTTTTAAGCTATTAACATTACAACATTACCATCGCTATCGCGTTACAGTGTTTAACATTTGTTTGAAGCACGCTGTATGTTATATATTTTGAAAAAAAAAACACCTCAACACATTCGTCAATAACAGCGTGTGGCCCTTGAAATTTTAATAAATATGTAACTGCCGACGTTTCGGGGAATGGCCCTTTTTCTTCGCACACAGACAGACCTGAGAGACGGTGGATAACAAACGTTGCAGACAACACTCGCTTACACCATAGGGCCTGATGGGAATCTATTCACAGTATATATATATATTTGTAAATGTCATACATGTTGATACTGTATACATATTAAAACTATCCAACTATTTTATTTTCCCAGGTAAGGGCCCCACTGAGCTATGTAGCTTTTTTCTGAAGCGAGCTGGCCACAAATGATAGTGGCTTATCACGTGCAAATTGATAGCAGCTGAACAATCGAAAATCACGTTGATTCTAAATGTGGAAAGAAAACCCAGAGGACACGGAGAAAATCCACGCGACCACGGGGAGAGAGACACGCAAACTCCAAGCTTACAGCAGCAGGCGTCAGGGTCGGGATCGAACCCACGACCTCCTGCATACCAGGCGAGGTAGTTAACATCTCCGAGCCATCGTGGGGTAGATGGGGGATGAGGTGAGGGATGGGGTAAATGTACAGAGAAAACTCAGAGGACACGGAGAAAATCCACGCGACCACGGGGAGAGAGACACGCAAACTCCAAGCTTACAGCAGCAGGCGTCAGGGTCGGGATCGAACCCACGACCTCCTACATACCAGGCGAGGTAGTTAACATCTCCTAGCCACCGTGGCTGCCCATCTAGATGGTGGTACCCACACTTTGCCCTGCCGCTGACCCACTGTGGTGGAGCTGGGGTAGATGGGGAATGGGGTGAGGGATGGGGTGAGGGATGGGGTGAGGTGGTCGGTGGTGAGAGATTGAGCGCGCGGGTTCCGGCACGGCCAGGCGAGTTGAAGGCGGTGAGCGGAGTTCGTGGCAGTGTTTGGGTGGTGAGGGCCGAGGCTGTTGCACAGAGCGCCGTGGTCACTGAGAGGAGTCGAGAGAAGATGGGCGCACGAGTGAGAGAGGCAGAGTGGGCCATGAATGTTGAACTTCTTCGGCACCGTACGGAGGTGCGGGGGAAGGACGAGAAACTAAACGCAGAAAAAGAAGCGGTTCTCAAGGAATTAGTTTGCCAATCTGGATGATTTAAAAGTGCACGGCTCCAGTGGCGTCCGAACATCGGAAGGAAGAGCGTTCCAGACGGCCGCAGAAGCGCATCTGAAAGCGCCGCGCGATGCGGTGACCACCGCCGTCTTTGTTGGATGATTAGAGGTAGATCTAGAGCAGGGTGGACTCCTGAGAGGTGGATAAGAGAGAGTGGAACACAGGGTGGGTGGGGTGGAGCCGAGGGTGCCTCTCTATAGGTTGTGACGAAGGTCCATTGACCGAAACGTTGTCTAGTAAAAATGTGTGTTTTGTTTTCAAGGCCACGGTGATTTTAACGGATGTTGTCGGGCATTTTGTGCTATTTGTGGTAGAGAGAGAAAGTTCAGAGCTCGAGAAGAGATTAAAAAAAATAGTGCGATCGAGAGGAGTATAGAGTATAGCCCCCAGGGGGTCAGCCAACCAAAATAACGAGACGTGCCGTTTTTTGTTGTTGCGTTAAAACACAAACCCCAACTCAATCGTTCAAGAGCCGCATTGCCCTGCGCGGTGACTAACGAGACCGGTGGCTCTTCACGAAGAGCAGCCCTTAGAAGAGCCGCGTGTTGCCTACCCCGGGGTCTCTAGGCCACAGCAAACTCGAGAGTTGAGAATCGATGAGGTGGTTGTGGCTGCAGCCACCTCGAGTGGGATACAGAGGGGGGGGCAGCAGTATCTCGAGCTCAGAGCCCCCCGCGGGAGAGACGTCGAGAGAGTGGAGGCCGAGTCCGAGAGAGATAGCTTAGTCAGTCCACGAGGAGGCACGGGCTTTTAGAGAGTCGAGGTGGAGAGAGAGGGTTGTGGAGAGTTGTCGAGAGTCAAGGAGTTCTAGAGAGAGGAGAGAGAGGGTTGTGGAGAGAGGGGAGAGGGAGTGGAGCTGTGGAGCCGCAGAGGATGAGCCGAACCCCTCTCGTCTCCTAGGCCCCAATTGCTTACGTGTCGTGCCCGCTTTGCCTCTCATAAACAACAACACGAGCAACATTGACAACACCACCAACATGGACAACACCAGCAAACAGCAACATGAGCAACAACGACAACACGAACAACAACCGACACCAATACAAAACACGACATTAACAACACCTACATCATCATCGCCACCACCACCAAACAACATCGTCAATGTTAATAAACACTGCCCACCAACAAGCGACAATATTGACAAGCGACAAACACAAACACCCTCCAGCCACAACAAAGACAAAGGTCCCCCGTGTAGTCTGTAACAGACTGTAGGGGCAAGTGTTGTTAGCGAGCGCCTATGAAGGCCGGCACGGCACACGAGGGGGTGGGTGGCCAGTACCACTCCCGGCCGCCTTTGTCTCCCCAGTGGCGATGTTTACACACCGCACCAGGTACTCATTTGAGACCGAGTCGACCTAGGGGAGGCCCAGGACCGGTTCAGAGATAATCGTCACGGGTTTTGACCGCGAGCGGGAATCGAACCCGGTTCGCCAGGTTTGTAGCGCAGCGTAGCGCTAACCGCTGCACCACCGCTCCCCACAACTCCATCACCACCACCAACAACAACAACGCTACCAATAAACAACAACAGCAGCAACGCCAATAACCAACAGCCTCCACAACAACAACAACAACACCAGCAGCCACCGTCCTCCACGCGCCCTCACCGTGGTTGAGGTGCAACTTTTTCATCCACGGGTAAATCTGCGGCGCCTCCTCGCCATCACGAGGAGGCTTCTCCCCCGCCAGCTGCAGCTGCTGCTGCTGCAGCTGCTGCTGCTGCTGCCTCGCCGCAGGCAACACGGGGCCGCCGTTTGCCGGGAGTGCAGAATCTCGCAGAGTCTCCACAACACCACCACCAACTCCACCACCACCTCCACCACCACCACCGCCCACCGGACTCCGTGAATAGCTCTCCGTCTTGCTGATGTAGCTGCTGTTGCTGCTGCTTCTGCTGCTACTGCTGTTGTTGATGCTGCTGATGTCCGTACAGCTGACGCCGCTGCTGCTGCTGCTGTTGTTGTTGTTGTTGATGCTGTTGTTGTTGATGCCGATGCCGCCGCCGCCGGCGCAAGCCAGTCGGTCCCTGTGTCGCCCGGACTGGCTGTGGTAGTCACCGCCACCAACACCACCACCAACACCACCACCACCACCGTTGACAAGTCCCGCTCCGCACAGCTGAGTTCCGTGCGGTCGCCGCAAGCTCAGGTCGATGCCGCTGTAGTCGAACCCGCACCTCGCATCTCCGTAGGAGCCCTCTCCCGTGGGTCCCGCGGGTCCCGCGTCACTCGGATCACCGGGGTCCCCGTACCCCGGAACGAGGGGGTAGTCAGGACCCCCGCTCGGGTAACGCGCAGAAGCGAACGAGTTCACGAAATACGAACTCATCGCGCGGAGCGTAAGTCGCGTAAGTGCGTGCGTAAATTGCGTGCGTAACTGCGCGCGCGCGTGTGTCCGTGAGTGTGCGCGCGTATCGTAAATCTGGCGAGTGCGTAAAAGCGGGCCGAGTGTGTAAATCGAGTGCGCGTGTAGCGCGAGCGAGGGGGGCGAGTGTGTAAATCGTCTCGAGCGCGACCCCCGCGACTCGGCTCGTTTATTGACCCCCTCCGCTCCCCCGCACGGCCGTGATTTGTGGTCGCGCGACGACCACGAGCTGACGGAGTTCTCCCAGCAGGTCTGGCTCGCGTGTCCTCCCCCCACCCACCCACCCACTCCACCCCACCGGTACCGACTCGGCTACTACCCGGGGTACTAACTCACTCGCTCGCCGACTCACGCTCTCACCGCCGCAGCAGCAGCAGCAGCCGCGCTGTGCTCGGCGCGGGCTATGAATTATGGCTGTGAACGCTGCAGCACCCATGCGAGTCGCTTTTTAGTTTTGACGGCAGGCGCAAGGGTGGAGGTGGGAGGGGGGGGTGGTGGGGGGGGGGTGAGGGGAGGTGAGGGGAGGGGTTGGGCAGCGGGGGGGGGGGAGGTGAATCTCCCCGGTCACGTGCGCCACTCTGACCACTCGCGCTCTGCCCGGGCGCTCGAGATGCGTGGCGTTTGCGAGGCCGTGCCCCCCCCTCGCCCCCAGCGGGGGAGGGGAGGGGCGGAGGGATGAAGGTGGAGGGGAGGGGTATGAGTGGGGGAGGGGTATGAGGGGGGGGGGAAGTGGAGGGGCGGGGCGGGGAGACGAGGTGGAGGAGGAGGGGGTGGGGGCACCCCTCTGCCCCGCTCAGCCCCGGGCTGCCTCAACGCCGAGCGCGTAGCGGCCCCTACCGGGGCAGCGAGGAGCCAGACAGGGCAAAGGGAGCGGCTGCCACCGCTACGGAATGTTACGGGACGCGTGGTACGTGGTGTCTACGCTGGACTTCTTTCGCGCCGTACGCAGCCAACCCTGCGAATCGGAGGTGCGGGGGTAAGGAGCAGTGGGCTCCTCGCGCAAAACTCGAAACTCGGTGAGGCTCCTCCGGATAAACAAACACAGCCACACCAATGATGATAAACAAACACAGCCACACCAATGATGATAAACAAACACAACCACACCAATGATGGCCACGCGCCGTCGATTCGTTACAGTGACGACGGCTGTGGTGGCTGGACGCGCAACCTCCGCTGGGCTTTGTGGTCGCGTCTCCAGGAGCGAGGTGAGAGCGGCGTGAGAACTCGAGACACACCGAAGGATGATGATGACGATGATTATGATGGTGATGCAGCAGCAGCAGCACTCCCTCACCCTTATCTCGAACCCCCGAAACCCTTTTCCCAAATCGTGTCCCCGAAGCAGCAACTGGCTTAACCAGCTGTGTAACTGGCGAAACGGGATTTTCCGTGCGGCAAATAAACACTGAGTTGAACCGTCTCCTTAACAACCTATCGCGAACTCTAACCTCATATCGATCCCCTACGGCTGACCTCAATACTGTCCATAAAGCGAACCCCAAGCATATCCCTAACCCCTTTACCGAACCCCCATCCCATTATCCCGGCAAACCCTCACCCGAACCTCGGTCCTAGCCCTCACCTTGTCCACGCGCACCTCGGATTAGCACGGTTGGCTACGTACGGTGAGAAAGAAGTTCGACACACTTGCGTACAACCCACGTGCACTGACAATGGAAACGTTTCAACGCACCGGCGATTTGGATTTATGTTTTAACGATTCCAGATCATGATTCTTATTCGGAATAAAGTCGTGTTTGTCCCGTTTGTACCGTCTGTCTCGTGTTGCGTGTGTGTGTGTGTGATGTGGTCTCGTGTGTTCAGCCGTGGTGCAAACACAGCGCACTGATTAGCACTCGCCAATCACGATAACCGTGGCTGGGAATCGAACTCGGGTGGTCCGGGTTCGTACCGCACCATGCCGACAAACTGCGCCACCGCTTCTCCACGGCGCGCACGCACGAAGACAAAGATCCCCCGGATAGCCTTAACAGACTGTTGGGGCAAGTGCTGTTAGCGAGCGCCTATGAAGGCCGGCACGGCACACGAGCGGGGTGGGTTGGCCAGCACCACGCCCGGCCGCCTTTGTCTCCCCAGTGGCGATGTTTTAACACACCGCGCCAGGCACTAATTTGAGGTTGAGTCGATCTAGGGGAGGCCCAGGACATGTTCAGATAATCGTCAATGGTGTTGGCCGTCGGGTTCGTAGCACACACACACACACAAAGATAAAGACAAAGATCCCCCGTATAGTCTCAACATACTTCTGGAGCAAGTGCTGTTAGCGAGTAAGCAGCCGGGACGGCACACGAGGGGGGAGGGGGGTTGCCATCGCCACGCCCGGCCGCCTTTGTCTCCCCGCCCCCCCCGCCCCCCCCCACCCCCCCCAGTTGTTAGATGTCACCTTGAGGCTCGAGCAGTGGAAGTAGCCGCGCCAGTGGCCTCGGCCAAGGGGGGAACGCGCCCAGAGGAGACGGAGCGAGGTTGGGACCCTTGCGTCCCACTACAGACCGTGAAGAGATGTCGACGGCTTGTGGAGGCCTTCATCCAGCAGTGGATTGACCCTGCCCGCTGACTTCTGTTGATGATATTAATCTATTGAAGCTGCCGAATCACGAAGCTAATCTTAACGAGAGTTCAAGGCGAGGTGTCACCACTTGAACATGAATGCACGTGGACATTACAGCCCCGTTAAACCATGAACCCCAGCCATTTGTTCCGCGGCACGCGGCGCAAAACGTCGGGCATCATACCGAACAACACGCGGTACAACCCGAAAACCTTCGGATGAACAGCACGACCGCCAACACCTCCACAGTCGTATCAGTCGCCTGACCCAGTCGAATAATGGAGCGGTGGCACAGTGGTTAGCGCGCTACGCTGTGAACCAGTCGAAACCGAGCTCGACTCCCAGCCACGGCTCACATCAGTGACGAGCGATTCGTCTTAACCGGTTATGCGTCCCCACCCCTCCCACCACCAACCCGTACTGACGAGCGAAGTGAAGTATGGTCAAACAGCCCCCACCAGAAGGCATATCCATCCAGCAGTGGAGTGTGACAGGTGCTGTCATGTGACTTAACCTAAGTAATTTAGACCATATTACAGAACAAATAAATACGAAACGCCAAAGTTCACTCAAACATCATTTGTCATCGGAATTGAGACTCGATTAAGGCACACACGCCAAATTCAGCAATAATCCTGCGATTCCATTTAAACGGCTGTAACTCAAATCGTACACAAACGCAAACACATTAAGCCGTGACCCCCCCCCATCCCACCCCCAAATTCAATCAGACACGCAAGTAGGGCACTAACACCAATTTAGGGACACCGCGAGAAACACTCCAATCCCAGTTAAGCCGATTGAGACATTAAGCCCCAATTAACCCCTGACCTGAGTCAAAGCGCCGATTCTCAGGTTCGGGTGTTCGCGGTGTCTATTCGCGACACACACACACACACGTGCGCACACAAGTAGTGTACGCACATGGCTGTGTGTGTACACTACTTGTGTGCGTGTGGTTACACACACAGGAGACGCAGCGAGTGCACGCACAGTACTCACTGAACGGCTGCGTATACACGCGTGCTACACAGACCAACACAAAAGCTACACAAACAGTATGCCTGCAGACTGCAGAGCGTTGTGTACACTGCACTGGGTTGTGTACACGTTATACCGCGCTAACATAAAAAAAAGCAAACCCGGTACACTCACTGCACACACGCGATACGTACACAGCGTACGAATCAACAACCACGCGGTACTGATTTGAAGCTTTCGTGACTGCAGGCATCCATACTCTTTGGTTCTTTCGGTAAAGTCGCGTACGGTTAGGAATACAAGAAAACAAAGCACGACGTTTCGACCGACAACGCAGCCCACGAGGCGACTCGGCGGATGCACGATGCACGCGCAGAGCGCGCCACTAAGATAACACGGCGGATGGAAAACATGGAAAACATTAATCGTCTCGGGTTTGTTTTCTTTCAATTGAGCGATGATTTAAACCGCGTGTGCGCGTGTGCGTGTCTATGGTTCTTTTTACGATGTGTATATTTTGTGCGCTGGGGCGGTGATGGAGCGGTGGCGCAGTGATTAGCGGATTTGCACTCGGCGACATACACACGTCCACGTGAGTTCCATTCCCGGCCACTGCTCAAATCATCAGTGACGAGTGAGTTGTACTGTATATTTGAACCGGGTCTATGGCTCCCACACAAACACACACATAGCAAAACAACTCCTCCTCTTCCGCAACCCGCACTGACGACCAGCGTGGGGAAGTATGCACGCTCAAACAATTCCTCGTGACGCCGTAATGATGCGGCTCATCCGTGCACCACAAGGGCCGTCACGTGTTCACGTTTCTTAGTAATAATACTGCTGTTGTTATCATTATTTAGGATGCCAGTATCACACCTCTAAGCCCGTGAAATATCCGCTTTCTACCGGCTTTAGTGTCCGTCACACCCCGCGGGTCGACTCATCCTCTAACGAGTACCTGGTGCGATGCATAATAAAAACAAAAACATCGTCACGAGGGAGACAAAGGCGACCGGGCGTGGTGCTGGCCACTCGCCACCACAGGTGATACTCCCTAACAGCACTTTCCCTGACGGTCTGTTCGAACTATACGGGGGATCTTTGTCTCTGTTTATCGCGCGAGAATTTAACGGGACTGATATCGACCAGCGTCGTCTGGGTGAGCAAGCGAACCCTGGACCAGTTTACGACCTTCTGGACTCATCAGCAGGGCCAGGCGAGTGAAACACATACTCCGCGGGCCGGGTTTCTGTGCCAGCAGTCACGTGTTTGACGTGCGTGGTCGGGCATTGAACTTATTCTACGTAGCTTCAGTGTCGGACTAAGCTAGTGCAGGGCCTGTAGCATATGCTATAAAGGGGCCCTAAATAAAAAAAAGACAAATATTAAAACACAATTTTTTAACTTGTATAGTAAGTCGGGCATTTAACTTATTCTACGTAGCTTCGGTGCCGGACTAAGCTAGTCCGGTGCCTGTAGCATATATTATAAAGGGGTCCTACATAAAAAAAAAGACATTAAAACACAATTTTTTAACTTGTATAGTAAGTCGGGCATTTAACTTATTCTACGTAGCTTCGGTGCCGGACTAAGCTAGTCCGGGGCCTGTAGCATATATTATAAAGGGGTCCTACATTAAAAAAAGACAAATATTAAAACACAATTTTTTAACTTGCATAGTAAAGTAATTGTATTTTTCATTTGCTATACAGCCCAGATAATACGACAAATCGCTAACCTTAAACACCCAGTCCTTCATAAAAGTCGAAGGCGGTATAGTACTATCGTAATAGAGCAAGTGCAGAATCACTGAACCGGAAGTGATAGCTTGAAAGCATTTAGCGCGGGGCCCTTGAAAGTGCGGGGCCCGTAGCATTTGTAGCTACTTTTGCTACTAGAATTATCCGGCACTGCGTAGCTCAGCGGTCGTGGTGACCTCTCCACACACACGCGCACACGCACGCGACTATTATACGGTACTATTCGCCCGCAGCGTGATTCTATTTCACTCTAGGGGCAGTGTTAGCGGGTGAATCGAGGCGAATTGCTTGGTTCACTGATGATTGGACTCGTTTTTGTGTGTGCGATGTTGTTAGTTTACAAGCAACGAAATCCGGTCGAATTGTCTACCAATTTTTTTGCCCTTCTCGAACAATCGTTTCTCGCCCACATTCTAACGTTGCATATGAGAGCGTTTATTGGCGGGTGCCACGTCCCCGTACACAAGTGAATTGTGTACGCGCGTGTTTTATATCGTGTCTGTGTGTGTATTGTGGGGGAGCGGTAGTGTAGTGGTTAACGCGCTGCGCTACGAACCCGGCGACCCGATTTCGATTCTCGCTCACGGCCAACACCGATGACGATTATCTGAACCTGTCCTGGGCCTCCCCTAGGTCGACTCAGCCTCAAATGAGTACCTGGTGCTGTGTGTAATAATCGCCACTAGGGGAGACAAAGGCGGCCGGGCGTGGTGCTGGCCACCCACCCCCTCGTGTGCCGTGCCGGCCTTCAAAGGCGCTAGCGAACAGCACTTGCCCCAACAGTCTGTTAAGGCTATACGGGGGATCTTTGTTTTTGTGTATCATCTCAGTCAGTCGACCCATGGCACCTGGGTCTGTCCCGTGACTCCTGCCAGCGGGCGTTCGACACTTCACGTGGCGCTTCAAGTGCACCTAGCCTGGCACAAGCGCCGTGGTGAAGTCACCGCCACTGAATGGCGGGTGTTGTTGTTGTGTAAAGTTTGTGAGCCTGTTGTTTGTTGGCAATGCGTACCGTCTGCCGGCCTTGATACAAACTGTGTGGGTCTCTTTGTGTTAATGTCGCGTGTGATAATATATAGCGAGCGTATTGCGTGCACACAAACGGGTAGTGTCTGTACATTGTGTATATAAATAAAAGGTACGTGTCGTGAATAACGTGTCGTGTGTATGTATATATATATTTGTTGTATATTAAAATCAACAGTGTATCATTGTGCTTATTCTGTTTCACTATAGTGTGTACATTGTGTTTCGTTATTATTGTACATCGGTCGTGTGTTTTTGTGTGGTGGGTATGGTGTGTGTGTGTATTGCGTGTTTATATGATAAATGTGTTTATTATCGCGCGTTATGGTGTGCGATTATGATGTTAATACTTTGACTTTGTATACTGTGTACTGTGTATATATATGTGTGTGTTTACAGTGTCCAATCTGAGAGCGGTGGTGTAGCGGTTAGCGCGTTGCGCTATGAACCCGGCGACCCGAGTTCGATTTCCCGTTCACGGCCAACACCAGTGACGATTATCTGAACCGGTCCCGGTCCTGGGCCTCCCCTAGGTCGACTCAGACTCAAATGAGTATCTGGTGCGGTGCGTAAAAACATCGCCACTGGGGAGACAAAGGCGGTCGGGCGTGGTGTTGGCCACCCACCCCCTCGTGTACCGTTCCGGCCTTCATAGATGCTCGCTAACAGCACTTGCCCCAACAGTCTGTTGAGGCTACGCGGGGTATCTTTGTCTTCGTTTACAATGTGTGCGTACACTGTTTGTACATTCGCTTTATGCGTCTTGTATATCGTCAGTATCATGGGACTGATTTTCCAGCTTCAAAGTATGAAAAATAAGCGCTTTTTACCCTTTCTGACAATAAAACAGGCGTTTGAACATCTTAGCAAATGTTTTATTGCCAGAAAGGGTAAAACCGAATTCTTATTTTTCATATTTTGATACTGGCCAGCTGATCACCCCGAGCTCTCAATGCCCTGACACTCGTGGCATTGTCTCTGTGCTGTTCGCCTTTTGGCGTTCGCTGGTCTGACACTGCTCGTGAGACGAGGCTGCTGCCTTTGGTGTATAGGCCAAACAGTTTCAAAGGCACTGCATCAGATATTCATGATCAGAGCATTTCGTTTGCAACGTTCACCGCAAGTACCGTGTGTCTTCTTGGTTCTTTCGGTAAAGTCACGTAGACGGGAAATAATAGAATAATAAAAATCAAACATAATAAAATACAATTCTCACGACGTTTCGGCCACAACGCAGGCAGCCGTCCTCGTCGTTAATGCAGTGCTAGATTCCTTGCAAAAGGGAATCCATTCGGTGTTTGAATATCTTAACACGGCTCCTGCTGTATTGCCAGGCAGGGTAACACACACATTAGTATGTTTCAGAGTTAGTATCAGCACCGGGGAGACAAAAGCGGCCGGGCGTGGTGCTTTCACGCAACTCCTTTGTTGTACGCAGTGACGGATAACGTGACGGGCTTAGCAATGTTCGCAAGCAACACTTGCCCCAGCAGGCTATGAGGGGGATCTTTATCTCTGTCGTTTTGTACATGAGTGTGTAAATGTGAGCGGGCGTGTGTGTGTGGATGTATATATGCATCTGCACCTCCGCTTGGATAAGTACGGTGTGAAAGAAGTTCAACATACATAGTGCATCTAGTCTGGCACAAGCGGCGTGGTGTATGTATATGGCTGTTGAATTTATTTCGCGTTGTACGTAGCCAACCGCGCTAATCGGAGATGCGGGGGAAGGACAACAAACGAAACACAAAACGCAGTTCTAAAAACTGAGCTTTCAATCGTGACGATGTAAAAGTGTCATAGTTCCCAGCAGCTTCCTAATATCGGAAGGAAGAGCGATTATTCAGACGGCCACTGATGGCGCATCTGAAACCACGCGTCTTTGTTCGATGGATCGAGGGGACGAAAGGGGCGCGGCACGGGCTGGGGAAGAGAAGGACTGATGCGGTACAGGAGAATGTGGAGCTGAGCGGACTTGCCGATGACTGCTGCCAGCGTTGTCAAAATCACCCTCGATGGAGATTGTTCGTGAAGGACGCTGCTACTGGACAGTTGGAGGCAGTCGCTCCTCCAACAACAGCAGAGGGTAGAGGAGCGACGCTCACAACAACGCGCGGAGCGCCGAGCGAATAAAACGGACATCAATTTGGCGCAGTCGGGATCACAGCTGGTTCATCTTCCAGTCATCTCAGTCAGTCAACTCATGTCATTTGGGTCTGTCCTCTAGCCAGCAGCGAGCCTTCGACACTTCACGTGGCCTCAGAGTGCACCTAGTCTGGCACAAGTGCCGTGCTGACCAGGCCACCACTTGGTGGCGATCCCCTTTCATGGCCAACAACATTGGTTCTGGGCCTCCCCTAGGTCAACTCAGCCTTGAATGAGTACCTAGTGCGGTGCGTAAACATAACAAGCACTGACCACCCTCTAGTGCAGTGCCGGTCTTCATAGATGCTCGCTAACAGCACTTGCCCTAACAGTCTGTTGAAGGTGATACGAAAAGACCCGCGTCTTTGTGTACGTGTGAGTAAACCCTTGATGGCCCTGTGTGTGTCTGGACTTGTAACGAAGACGAAGGCGAACACGCGCGCAAGCCACACATCGCACGACGAATGCTCCTAGACCGCGTGTGCGCTGCAGACTCTGTCAAGTCTGCGTTCAACGTGAAAAATTATTCACTGTCCGCCAGGGGCACTTTTCAACAATTTAGGCAAAACATGTTTTCGAGGCCTTTAGTGTGGCTGTAACGTAAAAACAATGTACACATCAAACGCACGGACGGAGATGCCGGTGTGGCCTCGTGCACCGTTGAGACGAGTGCTCTTAGCGCGCGCCTATTATGTTCGACAAGACAAATGAGATGATAGTGTGATCGAACATCACAAGAATGGGAATGTTTATTTACGGTGGAGAAATCCGATGAGCTATACAGCTCGGTTTTTTTCCTTTCAGACGTCCAGTAAGGGGCACGGGCTCAGAACGTTACGACAACAAACAGTACAACAACACGATAGGAGTGTAAAGTATAGGGAAGGTAAACAAATGGTACTCTTTAGTTATTTCGGTAAAGTCACGGAGATAGAAAAAAGAATAGATCACGACGTTTCTATCGCCACACAAGCAACCGTCTTCAGGTGAGAGTCTCAGAGTATGAATTCCTGCGGTAACGAAAGCTTTAAATCAATAGTAAACAAATCACTTAAACAAATATACATATAAAACGAAAACTATTTTTTTCATCATACCAGGTAAACCCAGACCGCCTTTGTCTCCCCAGTGATGACGTTTGCACACTGCACGAGGCACTCATTTAAGACTGAGCCGATGCTAGGCGAGTCCGCTCCATATCATGGACATCTGTGAAAAAAAGCTTCACAGCCCCTCGGATTCCTTCAGTATAAAATAAATATTCAGATTTGCAGATAATCGCTCGTCTCGCCTGAGTGGCCCGTTGAGGCAAGGCTGTGTTAGCGAGCGCCTGTGCAGGCCGGCTCGGCACGCAAAGGCGATAGATGATGTGGCAAACACCACGCCCGGCCGTCTTTGTCTCCGTGGCGGTGCTTACGACACTCCGCACCAGGCACCAACTCATCTGAGACTGAGTCGACCCATCACTGCGCAACCACTCCCCACACGGGCAGGACGCGAGAGGGCAGCACTGAGACCCCCCCCCGCACGCCTCCTCCGCCCCCACCACTTCAGAGACCC
>CM025626.2:9364766-9375677 GCA_014621495.2 Entosphenus tridentatus
CCCACCCACCCACCCACCCCTCCCCACCCACCTCCTCACCTCTTCGCATCGCCGTGGCTCATGGAGGGGCTTGCGGGGAGCGGCGTGTCCCTGACGAGGAGGCGCCTCTCCAGACTCCCCGTCGTTGTGTTTATAGGACGACACCATTTGGGGCCGCGCGGAGCGAGACGTGCTCTCGTGGCAATAACACCGTGTCCTTAAAGTGCATGCATAATATGCGACGTTTCGGGCAATGGCCCTATGTTCGCGTTGCGTATGTATGATGTGTGTGTGTTGTGTCTGTGCAGGTCACCCACCCCCTCGTGTGTGTTGCTACGTTTGGCACACAACGGCGCCTATATTATTATTTGTATCTGTAAAAGCCACGCAATGTTGTTGACAAATGTGTTGAGTTAATTGCACAGTAATTGTGCACCACTGCCAACGCAGCTTCTCCAACTAATGTATTGTGTCTGTGTGTTAGTGTGTTCGTGTTGTGTGTATGATGTGTGTGAATCCCTATGTCCGTGCATGTCCGTGTGTGTATATATATATGTCTGTCTTGTCAGTGTATGGTGCTTGTACTCGCCTGCATCGCGCCTGTATGTGTTGTGTCTATGAAGGCCACCCACCCCCTCGTGTACCGTGCCGGCCTTCATAGGTGCTACTCGCTAACAGCACTTGCCCCAACAGTCTGTTAAGGCTACACGGGGGATCTTTGTCTTGTTATGATGAGCGACGGTGTAGCGGTTAGCGCTACGAAACCCGGCGACCCGATTTCGATTTCCGCTCACGGCAAACCAACGCAGTCGGAATCAGTGCTGGGCTTCCCCTAGGTCGACTCAGCCTTAAACGAGCACCTGGTGCGGTGTGTAAGCATTCAGCACTGCGGAGACAAAGGCGGCCGCGTGCGGTGCTGGCCACCCACCCCCTCGTGTGCCGTGCCGGCCTTCATAGGTGCCCCTCGCTAACAGCACTTGCCACAACAGTCCGTTCTGGCTACACGGGGGATCTTTGTCCGTGATATATTTGTGTCTTTGTGTGTCTGTCTGTACGTGTGCGCGCGCGCGTGTGTGTGCGCACAATGTAATTTAGTAAGCATAAAATTCGCTGGAGGAATACAATAAAACGCGCACGGGTGAGATATCGCCTTTGCTGCTCAGCAAATGTCCCTCAAATTTTAATTAGCGAGGGCACAGATGCTGACAACGCACGATCCACTCCCCCCCCACCACCCCTTTAATTAAAATAAGGAAGCAAAATAACGCATACGCATGGATTCTATAAAGCTCTTCCGAAATCCATTATTCCTCCCTCGGAATCCTTATGTTATGAATGCTGTCTCCGTGTTATGGCTTGATGCGATAATAACCAAACACCCGGCGCATTCGTCAATAACGATGTGAATTTAAAACGGGATTAAAAAAATTAAAATTTTAAAAGGCGCCGTTGCGAATAAATGTCATTCTACGTTGCACACAAATGTGTTACGCTGTTGCATTCTTGTGTCTAATGTGCAGTGAGATGTTCCGCAGCTATCGATGTCATCAATGTTGAGGTCTGCTGCTGATGCTGCTGCTGATGCTGCTGCTGATGATGATGATGCTGCTGCTGATGCTGCTGATGCTGCTGCTGATGCTGCTGCTGCTGATGATGATGCTGCTGCTGATGCTGCTGCTGATGATGATGCTGCTGCTGATGCTGCTGATGCTGCTGATGATGCTGCTGCTGCTGATGATGCTGCTGCTGATGATGATGCTGCTGCTGATGCTGCTGATGCTGCTGATGATGCTGCTGCTGCTGATGCTGCTGCTGATGCTGCTGCTGCTGGCCACGACGGGAGGACTTCAGCAGAAAGAGAGATTGTTGTGTCGCTGTTCCTCCTCCTCCGTTAAAGCAGCGCAGACCACAGCGGGTTCACCTCTGCGGATCCATAGCATGGGGTGCATGGCCGCGATCGCACCAATGTGGCTTGTGTCTTTAATGTATTTCTATTGGTCTGTGTGCATATCTATGGGTTTACTGTGCGGTCCATCGTTTGTGGTCGCATGGCCGCAAATCGCACTCCAGTGGCTTGTGTCTTTTATTGTTCATTGATGCAGAAGATGTACGCATCGGTCTGATGATGGTGATCGGGTGATGCGGGTTGATGGTTTACAGCGGTGTCTTCGACGTGGAGTGCCAAAACCAGGAGGTGCGATGGTTGGGTCTCGGCTGAGGTGTTTATTCTGAAAATGTGCTGTGGATGAGGAGCCACGAAGATGTTATGAAGGAGGGTCGTTGCCCGAAACGTCGCACATTATATTTGTTTTTTTTAAGGCAATGTTACCGACGAATATCTACGGTGTTTTGTTATTCATGCCTGTTACATCACTGCCACCACCAAACAATGTGAACATATATACTATCAGAAAACGTGGGCGCTCTCGAAGACTGTGAAATGCAAGCGATGGAGAATGCGCCAATAAGCGCGCAGAGAGATGCACGCGTGGAATCCCACTGAGGCGCAGAGGGTGAGTGGCCTTGGGCAGGACGATCGTCGGTGGTCGAGACTAAGGGCGGAATGACAGCCCGGGGAGAGAGCACGTCCGTGAGGATTTGAGCTAAACTGTTTAAACTATAAACTTTTTAAAATTTTAGTTTACCAGTTAAGGCCCATTCGCCGCATCGCGAGACCGTGAGAGATGGTCACGGCGTGAAGATTCATTCACCCAGCAGTGGCTAGAGCATGGCTGATCGTGATAATGAATATCTTATACAGGTCTCCTTCGCTTTATGCGGTAGATGCGTTCCAAAAAGGGCACAAAGCGAAACCGCACGACCGAACAGCTGTCAGCCGAGTAGCGCGTGCAGTACTCGACGCAAAGATGTCACGTGTTCGACCGCATAGCCGCATATGAATGAATTCAAACCGCATATTGCGAATTTTGGGTATAAAAATATTCGCCGCATCGACGCGAAATCGCACAAACCGAACCCGCGCAAAGCGAGGAAAGCCTGTACAGCACAACGACATTGCATGTATGTTGAACTTCGTTCGCACCGTACGTAGCCAACCGTGCTAAACGGAGGAATCCACTATAACTTTATGCACTTTTAAATCACATATATTGCAAACTCATTTCTTTAGAACTGCTTGTTGTGTTTAGTGTGTTGTCCTACCCCCAAACTTCCGCTGAGCACGGTTGGCTACGTACGGCGTGAAAGAAGTTCAACATACGCTTTATATTTTCACGTACATTTGATTTTTTATCATTCTATGAAGACAATATTTTTGGTTTTACTCACCGAAGTTGTTTTTTTGATACTCGTATATACATATAAACCTTTCTCACGTGTCAATTAAAAACTAATTGCATTTGGTAAATGTTCTTGGAATGTCCCAATTGTTATTTGTATTAACCCCCAACAATGTGAACTTACATCCCCAGCAGAAAAAAAACATCGGTCTATTATACATATTTAAAAAAAACTTAAACTCAACACTTTAGTCATCAACACCTGTGGCCAGTTTAACACGTAGGTGTTCGCGACCAATATCATCGATAATTAATAGAAGTGTGTCGGGTGGTGGCGGGTTTAACGACACATTATATATTGACACGATCTAACCCCCAAAAAATACTCTATTATGGATAACACTGTGGCCTTAAAAGAAAATATGTTACAAAGAAAGGCTGCGGTGTTAGTGCCGAGTGTGTTGCGGCCTATGTGACCCTTTCTTGCCGGGATCGAGGCGATGAAACAATCGTGATGCTTTACACCCTCTCAGTTAATAATATAGGTGTTCAGATGTTCAAACAGCCAAGTAGACGCCAGCTATTGCAATTAATCGAGTCTGCGTTAACTGGACAAATGCTCGTGGCAAAACATGTTTTCTTGATGACAATGTACGCTTCGTCTTTGAAACTAATTGGCCCACACTAATCAGATTCAAGGGCGTCGCGTGCATTATCATCAAAGCGCGTTTATTTGCATGTTTTACCACGCGCATGGCGTGCGGTTCGTGCGGACATTATCACGACACATTATGTAGCTATAAACAAGCAAACGATAGCATATATACATATATATATCACGGCAGAGGAAGGCTGATAGCTCACGACACACACGCATGGATATGTACAAACAACACAACACACACACACGTGTACATATGTACAACACTATGGACGTGTACGTGAGTCTGCGAATAGAAGTTGGGATTGTGCTGCGTTGGTTATCGCCGCATAAAGTACACATACACACACACAAAGATCCCTCGTGCAGACTTAACAGACCTTTGGGGCAAGTGCTGTCCGCGAGCAACCAATGAGGACCGGCACGGCACTCGAAGCGGTGGGTGGGTGGCCAGCAACCACGCCCGGCCGCCTTTGTCTCCAAAATGCTGATGCATGTACTGTACACACATGCCTACAAACAGATGCATTTGGGAAGAGTGGTAACTGAAAGCGGACGAAGGCCGCTTTCTGTCGGCTTTAACGTCACACTCCACGAGAGGCGAAATACTCGGTCCACTTGAGAACGCGTGTGTGTGTGTGCTCTGTGTGTGTGTGTGCTGTGTGTGTGTGCTGTGTGTGTGTGCTGTGTGTGTGTGCTGTGTGCGCTGTGTGTGTGTGTGTGCTGTGTGTGTGTGTGTGGGGAGCGATAGTGTAGCAGTTAGCGCGCTGCGCTATGAACCCGGCGACCCGAGTTCGATTCCCGCTCACGGCCAACACCAGTGACGATTATCTGAACCGGTCCTGGGCCTCCCCTAGGTCGACTCAGCCTCAAATTAGTACTTGGTGCGGTGTGTAAACATCACCACTAGGGAGACAAAGGCGGTCGGGCGTGGTCTTGGCAACCCACCCCCTCGTGTACCGTTGCGGCCTTCATAGGTGCTCGCTAACAGCACTTGCCCCTACAGTCTGTTAAGGCTAAATAGGGGATCTTTTTTGTGTGTGTGTGTGTGTGCTGTGTGTATGTAGTGCTGTGTGTGCTGTAGTGCTGTGTGTGTGCTGTGTCTGCTGTGTGTGTGCTGTACAAGTCTCGGCCAGGCATGTCCCGTGAGTGACACCGCTCGCTCTCGCAGATATCGCATTTGTCGGGTATCTCACATTTGAGTTTAAATCCATGTTTTTTTAAAAATATAATTGTCTGGTTGTAAGTACATGTTGGTTGTCGGATTTTCCTGCAGTTAAAAGCTCGATTATTCATATCTGCACCGATAAATATAGATGTGTAGCCCTTCTATATAATGTTACGGTGCATCAGTCGTCCATGATGGTCTATATATGTATTATCGATATATACATGCAACACACGCAATACATCACGACAAATTCATATATATATACATAATGCATTATTAAACAAATACAGACATCAGCAAAGGCGCGTCTGCACGCATGAAAAAGATTAATCAATGAATTAATGCAATTAACACTTTTTTTTGCCGGAACGACGTGGGATGCAGTGAGTGTGGGTCGCTACTAACCCGGCAACACTGAGTTCAATTCCCAGTCCCGGTGAACATTAGTGGCGAGAGATATCCGAACCGATCTTGCACCTTCCACTCCCTCCCCTCTTCACGAAGCTGCCCGCACCAGGGTGGTGAGGCACAGTCCAACAATCTCCCACGACGACCACACGACGTTGGAGAGTTTATTCATCCAGCAGTGGAATGACAAGGGGCTACGTTGCAGGCACGGCGTTATTACAGGAGTGCAATCATCATCTAGAGTTGCAATGCGATGCCATTGTATCTTTGCGCTGAAACCGAAAACTTACACAGCAGAACGTCGAGAGAACGATCTGAGAAGCACACAACGATGTTCACGACCGTGTCATTGGGGAATGTGGTGGAGATGCGTTGTGGTGTTGTACTGTGGTTGAGAGTTGTGTTGTTGTACCGTGCTTGAGTTGTGTTGTGCACCACTTTCACAGCAGCAGCAGCATCGTAAAACTTTACGGGGGTTTCGTTTACGCAACTTTAACAACAGCTACGCAACTTTAACAGCAGCTACGCTTTCAAACGAGGCACGCAGTTTTGTAGGAAGCGCACAGAACACGTGTGTGTGTGTGTGTGTGCGTTGTGTGTGCGTTGCGTGTGTGTATGTTGTGTGTGCGTTGTGTGTGTGTGCGCGTTGTGTGTGTGTGCGTTGTGTGTGTGTATCGTCTTCACAACTTATAGTTTTGCAGCCTGCATTGTTATAATTATGATTCTGCTTTCATTATGGATGTTTCCCATCATGTTCGAGATATTATTCACGTTTAAGACTATAAAGGCAAATACCTCCCGGGTAGCCTTGAACGGACTGTTGGGGCAAGTGCTGTCAGTGAGTAGCAGCGCCTAAGAAGGCCGGAACAGCAAACTGGGGAGTGGGGTGGCCAACACCACGCCCGGCCGCCTTTATCTCTCAGTTCTAATGTTTTAGAGATTGCACCCGGTTATAATTTCAGGCTGAGTCGACCTAGAAGAGGCCCAGGACTAGTTCATATATTAGTGGGCACTGATGTTGGTGATGAGCGGCAATCGAACTCAGGACGCCGGGTTCGTAGAGCAGCGCTCCCCACGCGGCTTCGAGACAAATACAAAGATCCCCCTTATAGCCTGTACTGACTGTTGGGGCAAGTGTTGTTATTGAGCACTTACGAAGGCCGGAACAGGCCAGCACCACGTCCGACCGTCTTTATCTCCCTACTGACGATGTATAACACACCGCACCGGGTACTCGTTTGAGGCTGAGTCGACCTAGGGGAGGCCCAGGACCGGTTCAAATAAACGTCGCCGATGTTGGGCCGTGAGCGGGAATCGAACCCCGTGCCGCCGGGTTCCGTAGCGCGGCGCGGCGCTAACCGCTGCGCCACCGCTCCCCACGCGCTCGCGCGTAAATCGCCGGCGCGCACTCACTGACGGGAGCGAGAGAGGGGGGGGGGGAGAAAAAAAAACCTCGTAAATAATAATGGGCAGATGAACCCTTTGAGATGAGAGATAGACCCCGATGATGTATTGGGCTGGCTGGCACAATGAAGTCCCGCACACCCCCCCACGTCTCTCGCGCGCGATCCGCGGTGCGGCATGGTCGGTATGGATGAGTTTCCACATCGATGTGACTGCAACGTGGCGTGATCTTGGTGTGCTCTGGGAACTGTTTCCTTCTTGTTTTGCTGCCTTGCCCCAATGTTGATTTTAAAAAAATCGGACTCATATCAGTAAAGTATTGATTACGTATGTATGATTTTAGTGGCTTGCTTTACCATTTCCTCGATCGTGCGCTCCGATCGTTTGTTTGGTTTTGTTTGCAGTTGTAACCTTGCTGACTCGCCCCATACTGGGACATCTGTTGGCGAAGAGCTTGGGAGCTCATCGGATTCCTCCTGCAGTCCAAACAAAGAGTCCGAGTTGGCGACTCGCGTTGAGCTCCGTCCGTCCGTGAATCGGCGGCGTGATGAAGGTGGTTGAACGGACTCTCCCAGAGCAGCCCTCTCTCTCCGTCTCTCTCTCTCTCTCTCGGGTACTTAGCCTGTGTGTGTTGTGTGTGTTGTGTGTGGAGGAGGATGGGGGGGGGGGCGGTGACGCAATTGTCGAACCCGGCACACCAGGGTTCGATTCCCGCTCACGTCCGACATCAGTGACGATTATCTGAACCGGTCCCGGGCATCATCCCATATTGTTCACTCAAATGAGTAGCTGGCGCGGTGCGTAAACATCGCCACAAGGGAGACAAAGGCGGTCGGGCGTGGTGCTTACCATCCACAACGCTTCGTGTGCCGTGCCGGCCTTCATAGGTGCTCGCTAACAGCACTTGCCACTCCAGCCTGTTAATGCTATACAGCTGATATTTGGATATATAAATGCGAGACAAAATGACTGTGTGTGTATCTTTACACGTGTATATGTGTCCCTGTGGATCTGCAGTGTTATTTACCACTCGTGTGTTGATCTATAACTGTGCATGTGAGTGTCCGTGCCTCTCTCTCTCTCGCTCTCCCTGTGCGTGCGAAGAGTTCGCATCTCCGCCACCCTCTCGCGTCACCATTCACCACCACCCCCCCTCCTCTTAAACTGAGTCGAGCGTGCGGATAACATTCGGAAGAGCGTTTATTGTAGGCACGCGCGCGCGCGCGAGAGTACACCACCAACAAGGCAGAACTCCGCGGCTCGTGGTTCATCAGAGGAGCAATCCCATGCAGGGATGCAGGGTTGTGGCAGACACACACGGGGGGCGACGGGTGGTGTGCGGTGCGGTTGGTGTTGTTGTCCTCGCGAGATGAAACAGAGAGCTCTCCATCGCGCCCACGTGGAGCGTAAACGTCTCTGACATCGTGCCGATAGCACGGGGCAATCGATAGTGGGGACCGGCTTGTGCTTTATCTCGACTCTAGGGTCACACTCGCGTTAAAACACGAACTTCACGACAACTCTTGTTTACAGACATTTCCTAAAAGAGGGGAGGGGGGGTTACAAAAGGGACAAATATCTCCTGAAATTCTAGATTTGAAGCTTTCGTGACTGCAAGGATTCATACTCTTAGTTCTTTCGGTAAAGTCACGTAGGTCAAAAATGAAATAAAAATTCATAAAAAAAATATTTTTATTAATTTTAATTTCATTTTTTATCTCCTGAAATGTTTCGGTGGGTCCATACACATAGATAACAATAACATCATCACCATCATCATCGGCCAGGGTCAATCCACTGTTGCATGATAAAGGCCTCCCCAAGCCGCCACCATCTCCTGAGCATCTTCCGATGGGGAAAATCCTCCCGGCAAATTCCTGCACCGCGAGCTCGTTTCGCTGCTCCATCTCCACGGTGGAGTTGCTTTCAATTATAATTCCATATTTGGATTCTTGCACCCTAGCAAAACGTACACCACTATCATGTCCTCATTCTAAAGTTGTAGTTTTCGTATTTTTCTCTTATAGGCAAATAATAAAGTTTGTTCAAATCGTTCTAGAACATTCCATGCAATGTTTATCATTCACCCAATCTCGGCGGTCTACATGTACTCTGTATTAGATACCGTCCAGTGATGTGTATATGCACTGCACGGGACAACAACACCACTATCATTAACAATAACAATGCCCTTTATTCATCTTGGGAAGGGCCATCGAGACTCAAAACTCGTTTTTGTGCGGGGTGGGGGGTCGCGCTACATCGGGGCTCATAATGCAGTTTTGTTGTTGTTGTTGTTGTGTTAGATCGCGTAAATATATAAATGTGTCGTTACACCCGCCACCACCCGACCACAGCCAATTAGTGAGGTTGGTCACGTAAACAGAACATGGCAATCTGTAAATGTTGTAAGTGTTGATTGTAAATGCTGTGGGTTTACTCTCCAACTGTACTAGTAACGAATTGGCATCTTCTGTTTACGTGACAACCCTGACTAATTGGCTGTAGTCGGGTGGTGGCGGGTTTAACGACACATTTATATGATAATAGGTTTTTTCCCCTTTTTTCTGGCAACAAAACAGGTGTTAAGATGTTAAAACACCAAACTGAAACCTTTTACGAGGAATCACGTCTGCATTAACCACAATACTTGTGGTCAGACTGCAAAAAAAAACGCACTCTGATAGTAAATGCATTGTCTTTGAAACTGATTGGTCCACACCAGAGACAGCTTTCTTTTGAGCCTCGTCTCAAACGGTGTTAGACCAGAGGACGCCAAAAGGCGTTACATGATCTAACCCAAAAAAAAACCTTGTATCATGGATGATAGTGGTCGTGAATGTATTACACATTGGGGCCGTTTGGCAAAAACACAAATCGCACGATCGACAGTTTTAGCTTCACGCGGGAAGAAAACCCGCACTGCTGTGACCACGTGGAGGGGGGGGGGATAACACTCAACGCTCCGCACAGATGGATTCAAGAATACATTGCCGTGACGCCATCCTGGGACCACCTCGCAATGCGTTATTTCCACGACGCGAGGCCGTCTCTAGCCCGAGTGCGAACCGAGCGTCCAACGTGATGCGCTCATCGGGAAAACGCACGAACTATACATGCACACGCGCGGTTGTGTGCAAGGTTATTGTCGTATAACTGGTGTATACATATAGAACTACAATGTTATATGGTGCTGTATACACGTCAGTAGTGGGTACACGTTTACGTACCGCGTATACACATCATATATATCGTACGAACGTTAAAGTATCGTGAATAGACACACGTGTAACAAAAACACACGCATAAGGTCCAGTATATGCTGTGCAAGTGATACGGGGTGCTGACATGCGTGTTCAACCGGAGGCCACCGATATCCACATCACGCTGACCGCCACACGGGCTGCCACCAGGTCCACCGACTCTGCTGACGAGACCTCGATGAGTCGAAACCGGTTCACAACGGCTGCTGATGCTGAAAAACATTTGTTCGGAAACCGCCGATGATAATCATGGTGATGATCATCGTAATAACGGTGCCAATAATGCAACTCCAGTCATTTGGCTGGATGTATGTGCTGTGTGTTGAACTTCTTTCGCACCGCACGTAGCCAGCCGTGCGCATCGGCGATGCGCGATAGAATGCCTCTTTAAACTCCCGGCGTCTGATTCGGTCTGTTGGGAAGATTGCGTACGACGCCTTTTCTGTTGGGGCCGCGCTCTCTCGCAACGAAATCGTCCCTCCCCCCCCCCGAGAGGGCAATGAAACCCCCATAGCCACGTTCACTCCTCAAACTCAGCGTCCTTGCAAGACGTAGCCCTCGTAGGTCATCGGGGAGGAGCAAGAGGGTCGGCCAACTGCGACTACGAAGCCGCATGCCGTGGCTCTTTGAGGACCAAAACAAAACAAAAATTGCTCTTCTTGTTATTTTGGTTGCCAACTCCTGACCATGGGAGTCCAGTTCACCATGGAAGTCCAGTTCACCATGGAAGTCCAGTTTCCCATGAAAGTCCAGTTTACCATGGGAGTCCAGTTTACCATGTAAGTC
>CM025626.2:9375687-9386938 GCA_014621495.2 Entosphenus tridentatus
AGTTCACCATGGAAGTCCAGTTTACCATGAAAGTCCAGTTTACCATGTAAGTCTAGTTCACCATGTAATTCACCATGGAAGTCCAGTTTACCATGGAAGTCCAGTTTACCATGGGAGTCCAGTTTACCATGTAAGTCCAGTTCACCATGTAATTCACCATGTAAGTCCAGTTCACCATGTAATTCACCATGGAAGTCCAGTTTACCATGGAAGTCCAGTTCACCATGTAATTCACCATGGAAATTCAGTTCACCATGAAAGTCCAGTTCACCATGAAAGTCCAGTTCACCATGTAAGTCTAGTTGACCATGGAAGTCCAGTTTACCATGGGTAGGGGTCGACAACCTGCGGGTCTGGAACCGCATGCGGCTCATTAAGAACTGCTTCGTGACAGTTATTTATTAAGAACCACCATCTCGTATTCACCGCCGTGGCATTGCGGCTGTTGAAATATCGAGATTTTTTTTTACCGAATTAGAAAATAATGGATCCTCTTGTTACTTTGGTTTCCAACCCCTGGGCAAGAGAATAGTGAGCCCGTGTCTCTTGTGTGTGGATCGCACTTGAAGTTTCATGTTTACCGATTCAGTGTTTTACTTTGTGAAATGACATTGTTGTTTCTGTTAATGTAGTTTTGTTCGTTAAAGAGTGCACTTTCGTCATGCTTCGTGTATTTTGTTGTTGGTTACGTTTTCGAGTGGTCCTCTACTTCTAAAACCTGTAAAACACACGGACCGATACTCGATCTTTGTACCGATACTCGATCTTTGTACCGATACTCTCCGATCTCTGCATCGCCACCTATTTTAACCTCGATTGTGTAACTAAGATGTGTACCGTTGCAGGGCATCCATGAAACAATAGAACTTCACAACTCCTTTGGGCCCTTCCTGCTGAAATAAATAAAGACGCAATCTCTATCCACCGTTGGATGGAATCCAGTAGGTTACCGCAGAGGAGTGGGCCAATGATACGTGGCTGTGATTGGATGGACTTGGTCACGTGTCGTTGCGTATCGCCATTGTTATGTCACTTTACAGCGTCCCTTCACGCAATTGTTATTCGCCGCTGTGTTATAAAGAACGTCAATAATATTTATTCTGATCGACACTTTGATCAAAGATTATTTTTTTAAAGAAAGATTTATATAAATACGTGCGTGTTATTTTTGTTTTTATTGTTGTAATTATTGATTTTTGTACAAAATAGCTCGTGGTCGAATGCCATCTTTGTCGAATTCGGATGTGTGTAAATATCGCCACTGGGGAGACAAAGGCGGCCGTGTGTGGTGCTCGCCACGCACCCCTTTGTGTAGCGTGCCGGCCCTATAATAGGCCACACCACTCCGTCCACCGTGTGCCGTCCCGGCCTTAATAGGTGCTCGCTAACAGCAATTACCCCAGCAGCCTTTATGGCTATATACATGGGATGTTTGTCTTTTGTATACTGTGTATATATATGTATATATACTGTACTGTAATGCCATACACTCAAATAATAAGAGTACTGGTGTATATTCTAGATTTAATTTTATTTAATTTTAGGTATTTTTATCTTTTATTTTATTTTTATTAATTATTTTCTTTACCTACGTGACTTTTACCGAAAGAACCAACAGTACTGGTGTGCATATCCGTCAAGTAACTGTGGGGTGGAGCGGTGGTAAAGTAGTTGGCACACTACGATTCTGAGTTGGATTACCGGTCACGGATATAACAAGAGAGTAGCGAGTGACATCTGGACCAGTGGTGGCTCTCCCCTCATCAGCTCCGCGGTTATAAATACCACACAATGCATATATTGTATATATTGTATATATATACTGCCATATACGTAACACTGGAGGTACATATTACGATGTCGTACACGCACACACGCACGCATGTATACACGTACACGTGAGTATAGGCTATATGTGTCTGTAGGGGCTACCCCTTAAACCCATACAGACTCCTACAAATATCCCCTACAGACTTCACGTGAAGTTCTATAGTGCCTTCTCAATGCGTGAGACCCACTCACTCCTACAGACACGTTCACATATCCCATGACAACCCCATACAACCCCCTCCCCCCAACAGGGATCTTATTAACAGACCCTGACACCCCCGATACAGATCGCATTCAGACCCCTGCAGACCCCATTTAGGACCCCACTGGGTGTCTGGAGCTACGGCGTTGGCAAGACCGCAGGGTTCGTGGAATGATCGAGTAAACACGTCAATAAACACACTCATAAATAAATGCACAAACAGATATAAACACACACACGAACACGAAGGAATCAAAGGAGTAAATATGAAACAAACACTTAGGAAGATAAACAAGTCAACAAAACATAAGCAAATAAACAAACACGGGTATACACGCGTACACAAATATGTAAACAAAATAAAGATGTAAACAAATCTATCACGTAAACAAAGAAGCACACGAGTCCAAACACAAATGAATATTGAAACATACCAAGAAATTACAATTTAAACACACAAACACATAACAATGGAAAGGTTAGCAAATAAACACAAACACATAAAGATAAACAAAGACATGTAAACAAACGCATACAGTAACAGCAAAAACACTAATATATAAGGCATGATACATAAAACATGGGTTCAATAACCGACACGCATATCATTATTAAGCAAACACCGAGGCATGAACACGTCATTAACAAACACACACACATTGTCACGATATGACTTTATTGTTGACTTTAGCCTACGTGTGTTAGATTTACACATTTTATAAATATTGGGCCCTCAAATAGTTGTTGGTGACAACTCAGGTCGCCCTTTGCAAAAGAAGGCAATGTCGTTCCACGTGTGCTCAATGGGTTTATTTCATCTCCTGGTTAACATAAAGGAGACAACAACAACAACAACAAATAGCACGAGACAAACACGTAGACAAACACCAGTACAAACACACACAGCACTGGGTTTATGGGGTCAGGGTTACAGCTTCCGAATCCATTTGTAGAGAGCGGTTCCGGACCTAATTTTGGTCACCCGTTCAAATCCACATGGCGACTCAAAAAACAATTATCGCCAGGCACCACTTAATTGGGCGAGGCTCGATAATTATCAACTGGGTGGTCATGCACGATACAGCCGACGTACTCAGCTGACTGCTCAGCATCAAAGCGATCACACGTACACATATATCAGAACAAATAAATAACAATACGACTAAAATATGTCTCCATCCCACAGTTGTAACAATGGCAAGTGTGTGTGTGTTTTTACCCATCTCATCGAGCACACGGTATTCTGCGAGTGACATTTTTTCAACAGCATTTGCACGGATTAATGCAATCAACCACTCGACTGGTTTCGAAATTCAGTGTCTCGTGTAAATCAGCGGAAGCAGAGTGAACCCTTGCTTAAACCATTGTTGACGAACTACCGGATGTTTGTAGGCAAGGGCACTGTTAGACACGGGTCCTAAGTTGGACACAACACTCGACAAAACACAACATGTACAATAATCATGAGCGTCGTTGTGGAGAGAATGTAAGTAACATAATTATCTTCACATCGACGCTAATGCTTATTTTGTGATATATGTGTATAGATATATATACAGTCGTGGGGAGACGTTCATCCAGCAGTGGATTGATAAAGGGTCTTAAAGAAATCGCTTTGTTGCCGCGCAATGAGGGGCTGTGGCGGCCGCCATTTTTGCTCGCAGTGAAATGCACTCCCATTGGTCAATGCGAGTCAGAGGCGCAACTCAAAATGGCGCTCCCCCTCGTGCTTTCGGGTTGTGCCGCGTGGTATTCAGCGGCGCGGTGCTCGACGTTTCGCTCTCGGCAGGTTATGGGACGCTCTTTCGTTAGCTGACCCAAGCAGCTCACCTCCTCTCGATCGAAACGTCGGACATCATGCCAAATATTAGCGCAGTACAACCCGAAAACACACCGAATGACTAAACAACACAACCACGACACCCAATATTGTTGCAACCCAACACATATTTAAAATACATAAAATATATTGGGTTGCAACAATATTTAAAATATATATTGAAATCGGCGACCCGGATAGTATAGGCAATACAACATAGCATTGATTCTTGAACCATATGGAAATATATACTCTTTGGTGCTTCCGGTCAAGTCACGTAAATAGCAATAATAGATCACGACGTTTTGATCGCAACACAAGCAATCGACGATTGCTTGTGTTGCGATCGAAACGATCGAAACGTCGTGAGCTATTATTGCTATTTACGTGACTTTACCGAAAGATCCAAAGAGTATGAATTCCTGCAGTCACGAAAGCTTTAAATCAAGATTAATATGGAAATGTATTAAATAAATTCAACTTTAACTTTGTTCTATGGCAGCGAAACAGATTAAAGTTGCATCATGGGACCTCCTTTGCCAGTACCAAAATATACTAATAGGGTTGATTATGTGAAAAGAATATCACGAATCTGCATATGTAAGCCATGTTAGAGCTGCCTCCCACAATGCATTGTTTTAAAGTGTACGGCAGTCTCGCTGTAGTGACGTCAACGCCACAGCGTGATGTGGAGGCACAACTGAGTGTGACTTCAAATTATTTGTCTTGATATTATGACACAACTGTCTAAGTGTGTGGCTACTAGAGAAGACCTGTTAAATGCATTGGGTTGTGTCTCCCTTTAAACTCAAGAGTTTCCCAAACTACAGTCCTCGCGACCAACCACAAAACTCGACAATACAAACAACAGCGACAATAACAACACCAACAACAACACAGTAACACAACAACAGCTGGTGTTAGATAGAAGACGACAAACCAGCCGCTCACCAAACACACCGCAACGAACACGCCGCCATTATCCACGTGCGGCAACACGTAAAAGACACGTGACGGCAACACAAACACGATAATGTGCTGTAGGCTATACCACATTGGAACGCGAAGTGACAGCTAAAAGCCAGTATTGCTTTCATTTTCACACAGAGACCTTTTCATAAAAACTCATGATATAAATCATCTTAATCATTATCATTAACATCATCATCGTGGCCAGCCAGTATGACCTTTGACACAGTACTGCCCTGCTGTAACCATCAGCGAGCTCCAGGGGCAGTCGCCGTGATGTATGTATGTTGAACTTCTTGAGCGTCGTACCTAGCCAACAGTGCTAATCGGAGGTGCGGGAAAGGACAACAAACTAAACACAAAAAGCAGCTGTAAAGAAATTAGTTTTCAATGTAAATGATTTAAAAGTGCATCGCTCCTAATATCGGAAGGAAGAGCGTTCCAGACGGCCGCAGAAGCGCATCTGAAAGCGCGCGATGCGGTGACCGTCAAAAAGCCACTGCGAGGATGACCACCGGAGTTCGCGTGATTGATGGTTTATGTCCCTCGATGAGTTCCGCAAGGCATTGTGGGTTCATTTTTGTGGCAAGCACTTTGTGTGCATTAAGTGCGATGTGATGTCATCACTTCTTAGAGAAAGCTGTCACGTAATAATAAATGGAGCATCCGTGTGTACAAGGAGGAGCTCCTTCAGGGATCAGTGTTATCGACGCTGTCACATCGAAGGATAGAGATTGAGCTGAGCACAAGTCATCGCCGGTGAGCGATTGGTTGGAAGAATCGATTACTTAATCGTTATCGTTCATGCCCCCTCCGTCTCGTCGTTTGTAATGCTTCGCATGTGTTCTGTGTAACATGATCATCACAGTCATCGAATAAGTATGTGGTTATCCTATAACCGCAACGAATCGATTCCCGCACGAACAAATGGATGTGGCTAATCGTGAGCAAAGAAAACAAAATCGAAACCGATCGATGGATCGTTTTCGTCAGCACGCGCCTATCGGTGTGTCACGCCGGGCTCCAGTCCCTCGAGTTGCGAGCAAACTCGCTGCAGATTTGCCCTTTGAACTTGTAAACAAAATAATCTGGCGATGATTGCTGCAGATGTTTGCGATAGCAGTGTCGCAACAAAAGCGCAGTCGACAATAAAAAAACAAACTCAACGCATCCATCAATAACACTGTGTGGCTTTAAATTATATAAAATATATAATAGGCGACGTTCCGAGCAATGGCTCTTCTTCAGAGCACACATATATGGAAAGTTAGACGTTTAAAACACTGAGATGTTTGTCTCAATGGCCATGACCTGGTTTATTTGAGGGTAGTTATCAGATAACCGTAAACCGGCAAACCGGTTTTTCATAAAGTCACGAACCGGTAACCGTTCCCAGTGGAATGTTAGTAGCGAGTGCACCGAACGGCACAGAAAACCCGCACGGCGGCCTCAGTCACCGAGTGGGAAAAACATTTTTCCCATTCTTTTTTTTTACGTTCAAAAGGTACAAATGTTATATTTATTGCCCGGCATCTGTACTCTATATATGCGGAAAACTGGTAACCGATTTTTACCGGTTTTTCATGCGGTTACCGCTAATGCAACAACAAAAACATCGATTTTAGCAACCCTAGTTTATATATAGCAATGTATGTAGTAGAGTGCCTACGTGTATGTGTGTACGTGTATATATAGGTATATGTCTCTTTATGTATACAGTATACGTGTGCGTGTGTATACGTAAGGCTATAAGAGGATCTTTGTATATTATAGGGAGCGGTGGGGCAGTGGTTAGTGCACTGCGCTACTAAACATGGCGACCGGAGATCGATTTCCGCTCACAGCCAACATCGGTGACGAATATCTGAACCGGTCCCTGAGGTCTCTCCCCGAGGTCGACTCAGCCTTAAATGACTACATGGTGGGTGTGTAAAAACATCAGCTCTGGGGAGACAAAGGCGACCAGGCGTGGTGATGCTCCCCCCCCCCCCCCTTCAGAGGTTACTACTCGCTAACAGCACTTGCCCCAACAGTTTGTTAAGGCTTTACGGGGGAGATCTTTGTCTTTCTCTTTGTGTGCACACGTATGTGCTGATGCTATCGTGCACGCGTCAATGTCGAATCCACGTGGCCAAAGCGCATTTGGAGTTTCTCAATTGAATCCACCTGCCCGCCTGATTATCAACCGAGACCGTGGAAAACCCGGGGTGGAGTTTTTCTTTTAGTTTCAAAGCCTCCTCAACCTGGATCCTGGAGCCACGACCACTGCTTGGCGTTTGTGAATCATTCAAGCGCTCGAGTCGAGGACTGCAGCGTCGCTACAAACAACAGCCAATCGCGCCGCATGTAAACGGAGCCCGGGTCGCGCCCGGTTCGCGATGGAAACAAACACCGGCTCCGTGAAATGAACCCACAGACTGCTGCCGATCAGGAGCGAGCGTGCTGCCCACGTGGAGGGGTACAACAGCAGCGACGCGGCCACGTGGAGTTGGAGGCGCAGAGGCCTTGGGGGTTGTCGGTAGGCACGTGACGAACATTCCTCTTCGAACGCTTTCTTACGCTCGTGGTACAATCGCGAGGATAATCGAATATTGCGACGTATTGCAGCCGATGTATAGACGAGCCGGGAGACGCGTAGCGCACGGGACAGAGAGAGAGAGACCGAGAGACGGAGGGGTGACACAAGAAACGAAAGAGCCGTCGCTCGCGAAGCGAACGATGCACACGAGACGTGGTGCGAACGAGGCAGACGACAGACAAAAGATCGAGGAGGCAAACGAGGCGGTTCGAACGAGACGAACAATACGAACGAAACGATGTAAACGAGTCGGGAACACAAAACAAAACAACGATACCGATGGTATAAATGAGACGGTCATTTTTTTTTCAAAGTAAAAATCGAATATCGATCTCCAAATCGTGTTAATTCTGAGAATGTGCGGGGTAGGGAGGTGGGTGGGGGAGTCGTTAAGGGCCGCAGCGCTTGGCAGCAGCGATATAATACTCAGTCGACACACACACACGCACGGACTCGCACATGCACACATAGACACACACATGCACATACGCACACCCACACACGGACTTACGCGCACACAGACTCACTCTTGCATTTACACACAGACTCGCACACACACAAACTCACGCACACACGCAGACTCACACACTTGCACAGACTTGCACACTTACATAGAAACTCACGCACACAGAGACTCGCACTTGCACTAACACATTCAAACACGGAGAATTATGCACTTACAGACTCACGCACACACAGACTCAAACATATACATACAGATTCGCACACACCTACTCGTTTAAGGCTGAGTCGACGTAGGGGTGGCCCACGCCCGGTTCAAACATCAGTCGCACGGCACTCGCTTGAATTGTGACCGGGGAGGAAAGGGGAACGCGCGTCGCCGCGGGCTGGTGGGAACGCAGTGCGCTAACCACTGCGCCACCGCTCCCCGCGCACAGACGACCCGCACAGGCCACTCGTAGACACGCCGGAATAAGTTAGTCGATATCAGGTAAACAAAACAACGACAGTAGTTTCAACACTCTACTCGTCAACAACAACAACAACAACAACGGCAACCACAACAATAAAACCACAACTATTAATATCAATTACAAGCGCGTGGCAAAGGAGCAGCACCTGCAATTTCCTGGCTCACGCGCTGCTCTTAGAAGGGCCTCCATGAGGATGCAATTGGCCGTAACGCTCATTGCAATGGCAGTTGATAACAGTCGTACTAATTCCGTGTCATTACGGTATGGACAACGAGGATCATACCGTGGCGCTACTGTGCGGTGTTATGGTTGGTTGTAGCGCAGTGTGGACTTGCAAATCCAGTGCGATTCGGTGCGGTTCTATCTCCGGGCGCGGCAGTTAAAGGGAGTTTCTTAACCCCACCCCCACCATCTCCATCCAGCAGTCTTCTACAAACGGGTTCGCCAGTTAGTCGATCGGCAGTTCGCGTGTGGTGGGGTAAAGTGTGGGTAACTCCCACCGCTTACAAGATGTGGAAGCCTAGGCCAAAGCACGCGCACGTACCCTCTCTGGCGGGTCTCTCTCTCTCTCTCTCTCGCTCGCTTAGAGCTGCTGACGCGAGTGGTAGGCCCTTCCACCAGCAGTGGCTCGAGCCCGGCAATTGCAGAGCCGCGCCTTTGCCCTCCTCCTCCTCGCCATCACCACCACCACCATCATCATCATCATCATCGAGGGCAGCAGTGCACAGTGAGTTCGGAGTGAGCGCCGTACGAGGGCGGTGGGCCCCTTTGTTTGTTTGTTTGTTGTTGTTGTTTACGGATCATCGCTCTTGTCTCTCTTCATCTTCTTGAGCTTCATGCGCCGGTTCTGGAACCAGATCTTCACCTGCCTCTCGGTGAGGTTGAGACCGCGCGCCACCTCGTAGCGCCGGTCCCGCGTCAGGTACATGTTGAAGAGAAACTCCTTCTCCAGCTCCAGCGTCTGCTGCTTGGAGTAGGGGCAGCGCTTCTTGCGGCCCGCGCGCGCGTGCAGCCAGTGGGCAGAAGGGTCGCCTGCGGGGGGGAGGAGGGGGCAGGGCAGGTGGGCACCGTGATGAGTACCGGGAGCATCGACTCCCCTCGCAGCTCGTGATGTACCACCGGTGGTACATCACGAGCCGCACTGATGTTGTTGTTGTTTACGGATCATCGCTCACGAGCCGCACTGATGTACCGCCGGCGGTGCTGATGGTAATTGTACTACCGACTCTATGGATACCGTGCGGACTGGAGCTATCGCCTGCTGGTACTATGAAATGAATAGGCAATACACTGCCTTCACATACCTGTCCCTCGACACGAACAAACGTACCTTCTTTACGCATTCCATCAGCCAAACGGAGCTTCTGTGAGTGCGTAGGTTCTGTGTGTGTGTGCGTCTGTCACGCTATGGGACCTACATCTAACAGAGATGAGCCCCTGTCAATCCGTGTGGTAGTTCGCCATACACGGCATTGGTTCAAGCAAGCCCTAACGCTGCTGATGAGACGCTGAAAGTCAAAACCGGTGCCGAGTGTGCTCGTGTTGAACCAATGCTGCTGACATTCTAAGTCAGGGATGTGTACAAAACACTTTGCGATTTAAGTGGCCAGACAACCACGTGAAGGCAGTAGTGTGTTGTTGACTCATTATCCGAGTGACGATATTCTGAATCAGTCCTGGGACTCCCCTAGGTCGGTTCAGCCTTAAATGAGTACCCGGTGCGTTGTGTGAACATCGCCACTGGGGAGACAAAGGCGGCCGAGCGTGATGCTGGCCACCCACCCCCTCGTGTGCCGTGCCGGCCTTCATAGGTGCTACTCGCCAACAGAACTTGCCCCAACAGTCTGCTACAGGCTATAGGGGAGATCTTCGTCTTTGCAATACTCCACTAACCCGAGTACACAAACATATGTAATGACGCTGCTGCGATGGGAGTGGTGGTGCACAAAGCACGGACTAACAACAACAACGACATTAAACCCAACATGCTCCGTGTCGATGCCACTGCCGTGTGCGTGCGTATAGGGGGGGGGGGTTAAAATGCAAACGAATGTAACAGGGTGACGTCTCGGGCGATGGCCCTTCTTCATAGCATTGCCCACCTAATAAAGCCACCGTCGTGTTGACGAATCTGGCGAGTTCGTCTGTTCTCACGCCCTACGGAGCGCGACGCACGAGTTATCCGCGAACACGCTGAGCGCGAACACCCCGTCCCTTAATATTCGCGACGTCTCGCGTTGCCCGGATGTCCGCGAACATTAAGGGTTCGCATGTTTTGTTGAACTTCCTTCGCACCGTACGTACGCAGCCGTGCTCAATGAGAGGTACCGTTCACTGTGCTCATCGCTTTACCAGCAGCATTGGAGATCACACCCCCCTCCCCTCTGTCCACAAAACCCAAACGCATTCGTTACTTAACCCGTGCATTCGATTTATTCCTGGACAAGGGATTACTTTCTCACTCGACATTTTTTGCACGTTGACGCTGCTGCAAGGCTGCCGTGGAGTAAGATGTAATCGGCGTAAGGCACTACTACTACCACCACTACAGCTTCGTTCCCTCCCTTCAATTCCCATTGTTAACGTCCCTCTGAGACCGACGCAGCGCTTACTTACACATGCACCTAACGTTGTTGATCTTGCTTCCCTCGTTCCCGTATCTATGTTGCCACTCTTCGTTTTAGATTCGCGTGTGTTGCATTTAGGACGTGTCAAAAACACCTCGGTTTAACACGTAGGCTTTCGCGACAAATATCATCCATAATAGAGTTTTTTTTGGGTTAGTTCTAACCCAAAAAAAACTCTTATGGATCAAAAAAAAACACCTCGTTTGTTCGCTGCACAATATTCCTCGAGGATTCTGTGTCCTCGTTCTGTGCGAGGTCGATGCCTTCGTTTGTGTTGCTGCGTCTGCTGCA
>CM025626.2:9428346-9452086 GCA_014621495.2 Entosphenus tridentatus
GAGATCAAGGGGATTCACAGGGATCAAGGGGAGCTAGAGATCAAGGGTATTCAGGGATCAAGGGGACCCAGGGATCAAGGGGATTAATCGGACTTGGGTACCAAGGGGACTCTGGCATCAAGGCGAACCAAGGGGACCTAGAGATCAATGGGATTCAGGTATCAAGGGAACCTAGGGATCAAGGGTATTAATCGGACTTTGGGATCAAGGGGACCCAGGAGTTCAAGGGGACGCGGGAACCAAGCGGATCAATCGGATTGGGTACCAAGGAGAACAACGTATGGAACAGGGTCTAAGAGGACACAGTCTTACGGGTTATAGGAACTACGAAGTGGAGTCGGCAACCAAGGGGACCCAGACTTCGGAGACGGAGCTGCCTAAGGGGACCTCGATGATCCAGGGAGCAAGGGGATCAGTGTCTTGGGGGGGGGGGGGGAGATGATCAAGCGATTGACCCCAGGTCTGTTGCGCAGACCCGGGTCCCCGTACTCGGTGGACAGCAACTATGGGGACCAAGGTAGCCCAGGAGCCCCAGGAGCGCCAAGGGGACCCGGCGCTCGAACGAGAATAGGCGCGAAGACCAAACAGGGGAACTCGGGATCAAGGTGTCGCAGGTGCCAATGAGAACCGAGCCGATGCGCTCCAGGGATCTAGAGGACTCGTCCAACATGAACCACAGTCTAGAGGGGCCCCATCAAGCACCGCTCAGCAGCCAGGCTGCTGAACTAGCGAGACGCGGTGGTCCAAGACCACGACCCACTGCTGGGGCTCTGGACCCCCGTGACCAATTGACCTCTACCCCCTTTCCGTGTTCCCCCCTCAGGTCTCAAGATCTCCTCTGTTCGCCATGTTCCCCTGCGCCAAGATCATGACTGCGTCTGCCCTGGTGAGTGGTGGTGGAGTGGAGGGAAATGGTGTTTGTGTGTGTGGAACAGTATTTTGCACTCCGCGTTTGTGACGCTTAATACGTGTGTGTGTGTGGTTCTCAATGCTCATAATCATGGTTACGATTTGGTACTTTCCGTGGATTGTATAGCGCATGGTTTAGTGGTGTTGGGTAATTGTGGGTAGTACTTGTTATTAGGGTCCGTAGGAACTAATACTCATGCATGCAACTCGATAATTGTGCACGTTACTTGTGCTTGTTTCTGTTTGCCCAATGTGATTTTCTTAGTGGAGTTGATTTACTGGGGAAAAACCTCGCTGAGTTTCAAGACTCGGGTCCCCTTTGCTTCATGTTCATGCATGGTCCTCAATTCTTGGTATTTACTTACGGTACTTGGGGACGTGATGCAAGGGCACTTAAGCGGTGGATTGGTCATCACCAATGGAGAGATCTCCCCAAGCGGTCACCATCACTTGACGGTCTCGCGATGCAAAATTCCGTCGCTCCATCTCCGCCGTGTCTTTTCTTCCTCCCCTCCAAGGTCCGGAGTGGCGTTCGCCTCTCGCTGGCGCGGCCGCTCTCCGCATACGCCCTGGGCCGCCCCGAGAGCCGTGCCCTCGTGGCTGCACCGTCCGGCACGGGGAAGGTGGAGACGGCGCGCCGCGACTTCCAGACTAGCGCCGTCTCTCGTGACATCGACACGGCCGCCAAGTTCATCGGCGCCGGCGCCGCCACGGTCGGCGTGGCTGGGTCGGGCGCGGGTATCGGCACGGTTTTCGGAAGCCTTATCATCGGCTATGCCAGGCAAGGAGGAGGGTGAACAGTGTGGGCTCGCATGATGCGCATGCATAATGTGCGTTGATTCATTAACCCCCCCCCCCCCCAGTTCGCGCAAGAAGAGCTCACAAGTATTGTCATCACATCTACTATGCCTCTATTTAAGGAACGAAACAGGTGGACTTCTCCACAAATCTGGCTGTTGCCTGATGAAGCTAGTTGTAATTGCTGCCGAAACGTCGTACTCAGATTGTAAATGTTGTGGCTTGACTGGACTAGTAACGAATTGGCATGTTCTGTTTACGTGACAAACTTTACTAGTTGGATGTGTCAGGTGGTGGCGGGTTTAACGACACATTTATTTACGCTATCTAACCCAAAAAACCTGTATTATTATGGTGACATTGTTCATCTCCAGTGTGAATGAATATTGATTCTGCCCTTGATTCTAAACAGAATTCTCAAGTGTAGTAAGTTGATGATCTCAGTCTCGTCATAATCAGAATATTTATTTGTGCCGGAGAAATCCGATGAGCTATAAAGCTCGTTCGTAGATGTCCGCCAGTGGTTTAACAGATGGTCCACCAATGACTGCAATGTGAATGTCATCGTCACAGCGTGAAAGGGTAGGACAAATATCCTCGAGAGGGGCTCTGAAGTCCGCATGTCACACACAAGCTCCCTCTGGTGGCGGCCCTTCCTCAAGACTTTGCATGCACACGCAATTGCAGGGCTGCACATTTTACCTGCACCATCATCATGCTGCTCATTTGCTCATTGTTTCTCTACACGTTCAGCTTTTACAACTTGTTTGTATAACCTCCCCCCCACCCCCCAGACACTAGGTAATCCAAATCGTAGAACTCTTATCGCATTTATCTGGTACCTTTGCACCAAAGTTTGGAAATCGATCATGTGATGGAGCGATACCGGTCGCGTCTCTGTGCCAGGAACCCGTCTCTCAAGCAGCAGCTCTTCTCCTACGCCATCCTGGGCTTCGCGCTGTCCGAGGCCATGGGGCTCTTCTGCCTCATGGTGGCCTTCCTCATCCTCTTCGCCATGTGAAGACCCTGGGGCCCCACAACCCCGGTCCCCGTGCGACGTTCGTCATTGGTGCTCCCCTCACGGCTGCTGCGGGGGGGTCGTGACCTTTCGACAGTTCCAGGGGTCCTTGCAACTCCGATGTTTCGGGTCTTGGTTTCACCGCCCACAGCCCCGCTTGTGTAGTGATGTCCATCGCCGTCGTGGGGGTGTGTCCAGCAGTTTGTAAGATATGCGCCTCCGTAAAGGTCCCACTAATAAAATACAATTTAAAAAAATGTGCATTTGATACTGAGTGTGTCCTTTAAGTAAAATGGAGGCATGTTGCGTGTCGTGGGTTTAATTGCGATTGTCGACTATGTGCGGCGCGTGTGGCATTTACGGAGGAGATGGAGCGACGAGATCGGCTCGTGTGCAGGAATTGTGGATTTCTGCATCGAAGACAAATGCTCATTAATAGATTTTGGCAAAGAGCAGACTGTAGCAGGATCCTCCTGTAAACAAGCCTTGAATCAGAATATACTGCAGGAGAAATCTGATGAGCTATAAAGCACTTTTTCACAGATGTCCAGTAGGGGCAGCTCAACGTTATCACGATACATAAACATAATAGGAGTGCAAAGTATAGGAAAGGTAAATAAATACATATACAAATAAAACGTTTTATCTTACCAGGTAAGGTCCATTACTCTGTAAGCTTTATCAGAAGCGACCTGACCACAAATGATAGCTCAACAAAGTGGATTATTGGCCAGACTTTCATGAGTACATGACGACATTGCTGCTAATACGGTTGTAGTGTTGTATCCACTACATTCGTTTAGAAGTTGTTTACTACAGTGCTGTTTATCTCACAGTGTCTATTTAAGCATTTTATTGTTGTTGTCGCAGTAGCGTTTGAGTATTACATCATTCATTTTCTATCAGCGCGCTTTAGCCATATTTAATAATAAAACACATTCCTGCGGAGGGAGCTGGTAGGAACGTTGGGTTGCTCGGTCAATGGCCAGGGTCTACGGCGGCGTGGTGTATTCCGCATTAATATGCCCGACTGTGAGGGCGGGCACAAGCCGGCGTGAGTAGGTTAAACGTTGAGTTTTATAAGGGCACCACGGGGTGACCAGCCCCTCCCCACCCAGCCCCACCCCTCCCACCCCCCACCCATCCCCTCCCCACCCAGCCCCACCCTCCCCACCCAGCCCCTCCCTGCACGACGGACGGACACAATAATCCCCTGTGGGCTGGTGTAACCAGGAGGTTCTTACCAGTAAAAAACACGTATACATTTTTGGCAATGGCTCTCCTAATTCTCTTCGCTGCTGTGGGGGCAGCAACAAAAAGATAACATACATTGCGGTGGCGCTCGAAATGAAGCAAAAAAATCGTCATTGATCTGACCCAGACGTGACCTTAAGAAGGGCCACTGGCCGAAACGTCGCCGATTATACCAATATATGTAGCAATGTATATATATGAATGTTAGGGGCCGTCCATAAATGACGTCGCGCGATTTTGGACGATTTTTTATCCCCCCCCCCCTCGTCACACAGCGTCCAAAAAAGTAGACCCCCCTCAATTATGACGTCATAAAGCTCTGCCCCCCCCCCCAAACCATATTTCCATTTTGAAAATAAAACATGCTTCAAATCGCTTTAAACTATTGTCTTTGTAGTGCGTATTTAATGTGGCGCTGCACTCTGATGTTGTAGGAGTGTTGTTATAACAATTAGTGTTGTTATAACAATTCTATATTTATTTAAAGTTGCGCATTTTGATGTGACGTCACATTTATCACCCCCCACCCCTCGTCACAAATGTCTGACCCCCCCTCCCTAGGTGCGTGACGTCATTTATGGACGGCCCCTTAGGGCCAAACACACCGCGAGGTGCTGTTGTGTGCGTGTCCCAGCCAGGGCTGCGTGGAGCGCCACGTGGAGCCCGCGCTCGACAAACAGAAGGGGCGGGAAGTCCGCGCGGCTTTCGAGGTTGCGGACCAATGGGAGCAAGGGGGCGGATTCCCGCCCCCCCACCCCCCGCACCCCCCACAGCCCCTCCCCTCTCAGCCTCAATCCACGTCGACACCGGAGCAGTGCGGAGACTCAAACGTGGCCCGGGCGGGGAGTCGAACCTGGACAAGGGTCGGCATCAGGATGCGGACTAGGAACCAGGGTATGACCCGACCCGACTGACTGCCGGACAAGGCATCAACTGACCCACTCCGGATTTGACCTGACTTGAACCTGACCTGGACAGGACCAGAACTCGACCCTGACAAGCTTCAAGATGTGGACCAACCCTCGTGTATACGACTCGAACTGAGCTGTCACTGGACGGAGCAGGACTAGGAACCCGATCCACATCTGGGGCTGGATATGATCCGACCTGAGCTGCCCCTGATCCGCTACGGGTTTTGACCTGACCTGGAGCAGACCTCGACCCGGACCTAGACCAGAGCTGGTCTGAACTAGCATTGACCTCATCAGGACTGGCTGGACCTGGGCAGGATAAATTATCCGACTGGATAAAAAAAAACGACCCGGACCAGTATCCGACTCAGGATCGGCTCAGAATCGGAACCGGTCCAGACGAGTCATGTGCCGGACTCGATCCGAGGCGCCAGGGACTCAACTCGGACCGAACCCAGTTTGCCAACCAGTACAGGGCCCGTACGTGACACGAGCCAGAATCAAAGCTGACCCGGACCCAGCCTCGCTTGACCCGACCCAGACGAGAACTGGTGCGCTGCCCTTCGCTGACCGATCCCTCTATGGACCATACCCGAACGGGACGTGACCGTACCTTGACCAAACTTAACACCGGACCGAAACTGTGACGACCCAGAGCTGTTAGACCGGGCGATCTGAACCGACGCGACCCCGTCCGTTTCTCGCACCTGGATTTTTATTTAGCACGTGTGCCGCGTCCCCGTGGCTCCGTGTACCTGTGCAGGGGCGGGGCATGCCTCTCACCTGTCCAGTGGGAAGGGGCTGGTGGTGGGGGGGCATGGCCCTCACCTGCTCCTGGAAGGGGGTGTAAACCCATGGGCTCGCAGCTGCTCGGCGCGCCGGTTATAAGGCGCGTGGAGGAGCCGTGCCCGCACTCAGGTGAGAGGGTGGCCTACCCAGGTAAGTGTGGGTGTCCAGGTAAGCCGTGTCACGCCCAGGCGAACTACATCACCCAACTGAGTTCTATCAGGCGCGAGCCACCCCATTTCTCGGATTATATGACGCACTTTTTCACCCCAGTGTTTAAAAGCAACAGTTGTGTGTGTGTGCTTCTTAAAATCCGGTAGGTTTGTATATATGTTGAACTTCCTTCGCACCGTACGTAGCCGACCGTGCTAATCGGAGGTGCGTTGTGTGCGCGCGTGTGAGAATTCAGAAATATATAACTGCATTAACAACCGGGTCCGTATGCTTGGCCCGCGTCTTATTTTTTTGCCGGAGCGTCTTTACAATCGGGGAGAATGCGGTACATCAGGTGAGCTGTGGGCCCCCCCCCCGCCCCCCCCCCCCCCTGGACACTGGCGCTCAGGGCGAGGTTCTGTCATTCGCTCCGGACTCTTCTCGTTGCTTGCAGTCAGTGCATGACAGAACTTGACCCTGGCTGCCCCGAGCATGGCTTCTTACATCACAATCATCTTCATCGCCATCGGCGGCGGTCGTCATCTATCCGCTGCTGGATGAAGGCCTCCCTCCCCCAAGCCGACGCGGCGACGATCCACCCCCCTCCTAGCACCACCGTGCACGCGAGTCCGATTTTCATCGCTCCGTCTCCGCGGATGATTGTTCTCTCGGCGTGTGTGTGTGCGCACGCGCGCGCGCCTCCCCTCCTTTGGCTGCCACTCCGTAGCTGGTCTCGACCGTGCACTTTAATCCACGCATTGCAAACGACAATAATGATGTTGGTCCTTTGTTTATCCAGGAAAATCGTCACGGAATCTCAAGACTTGTTTGCAGGAGGGTCCTGCTGCATTGGGATGTTCGGCCAAATCCACTGATGTGAGTTTGGCTGCATGTTTGGGAGGAAACTGGAGAGCCGAGAGAAAACCCAGGACCGTGCTGCACAGACGGATTTAGGAATCCATTGTTGCTGCGCTGCCATCTGGCCACCTCGCAAGCTAAGTGGGCGTTGAGACTGTAATCCTCCTTAGATATCGATCAGTATGTCAATTCGTGTTTATGATGCAGTTAATGAGAGGAAAAAGCATAATTATGTAATAAAAATTCAATAGTGCAGTCGGTTCTCCCACAATTGTAAGCCCACTGTTGCGCCAATCCTAACCAACTCAACTAATCTGCACACACCCCAGTAAACATAACAACCGGACCCTGACCCGTCAATGTGAACATTTGAAGGTCTATTGTCGTGCAAGTTGGCATCTCGCCGTACTTCACCACGCTGGCCAGAGACGCGCTATCTCGTGATCTTTTATGCCAAACACATCACGTGGTATAACGCCACCACGACTCGCCGCCGGAATTGGGGATTCCTTCAACTCGGCGGTCCTTCCGTGGACCTCTGCTGTGCTCTCCCCGCGTCTCGCTGGCTTCTTGCATGGCCGCGAATGCTTACGCCTCTCGCACATGCACGCGACCCTCCTACCCCTGCTCGTCAAGGGGATACAGGGCACCCGTGTTGAATCAAGAGGGTACAGGACCCCCCACAATGATCGTGGAAGCGGTTCGCGATGTATGTACTCTTATTACCGAAGGGTTACAAGACAACCGACGTCGGGCAAGGCGATACAGGGCACATGATGACAGTGGTTTGTGTGGGTCTAGCGGGATACCGAGATACCGGTGTTGATTCAAGGGGGTACGAGATACCTCTGGTTATAGGGACATCAGATACTTGTGTGAACCAAGGGAGTTATGGGAAACCTGGTGATATGGGTATGGGACCCCCTATGCTGGTCAAGGGGGTATAGGACACCTCTACTAACCAAGAGGATACGGCTCCAGGTGTACTCTTCAAGGGGGTACAAGACACCTATATTAGCAGTGTGGGTACAGGACACCTGGCCATCGGGGTACACGTGTACCTGTACTCGGCAAGGGGATTTCGGAGACATCCAAACTAGTGATTCATGTTCTGCCAACCCGTGTCTGTGAGCCCTGCAAGAGGACTCTGTGTCTTAGGGGGTCCAAAGTATTCGCCTCTGGTTCTATCTGAAGGCTTTGGGTAATTCCCACTGAACTATGGGGTCCAATTTGCATCCCTGCCCTGCGTGTGCACGATAGGTCGCATGCAAATAGCTGAGACGTCGGCGGATTAAATTTGCTTGAGTGTGTCATGAACACACAAGCAAAGCGTTGCACGGTGGTTATTTAAATTGTTTTATAATTCAGGCTTAAACGGTGCGGATTAAAGTGGCAAAAATCTACAATTACCTTCCATATTGTGTATCGTTGTGTGTGCGTGTGCATTATGGGGAGCGGTAGTGTAGTGGTTAGCACACTGCGCTACGAACCCGGCCACCAGGTTTCGATTGCCGCTCAGGGCCAACACCAGTGACGATTATCTGAACTGATCCCGGGCTTCCTCTAGGTCGACTCAGCCTCAAATGAGTACTTGGTGCGGTATTTCTAGATTCGTGTGCAATTCACCGTATGTCATGCGTTCACTTTGACGATCCCTGTTGACACTGGAGGTGGTGATTTTCACGGCAGTGTGAATATTAAAAAAACACGTCATCTCTCCTTGAAAGGTGACCACACTTCTGGTTAGCACGCACGGTTGGTGGCTACGTACAGTGCGAAAGAAGTTCAACATACATACATATGTTGTGCAGAGATGATGAGATTATGATTGTTCCAGGGACAATCAGCTATTCACATAGATGGAAGAGAAAGTGCTTGAGCCTGGATTTGAACGGGGGCAGGGAAAGCGCCTATCCAGACTACGGGAGAAGAAGCAGCGAGGAATGAGAGACCTATCGCTGAGCGAAGATTGAGTGGGGGCTTCGACAGAATGCCTTGGTTGTTGGAACGGAGAGTGCGTGGAGCGGAGTAGGGTGAGATCAGAGGGGAGTGGTAGGAGAGTGTGTGGAGGGGAATAGAGTGAGATGAGAGGAGAGAGGTAGGAGATTGAGTGGAGTGAGATGAGAGGGGAGAGGTAGGAGAGTGCGTGGACGGGAGTAGAGTGAGATGAGAGGGGAGATGTAGGAGAGGGCAGTAGAGTGAGATGAGAGGGGAGAGGTAGGAGAGTGCGTGGAGGGGAGTGGAGTGAGATGAGTGGAGAGAGGTAGGAGATTGAGGGGAGTGGAGTGAGATGAGAGGAGAGAGGTAGGAGAGTGCGTGGAGGGGAGTGGAGTGAGATGAGAGGGGAGAGGTAGGAGAGTGCGTGGAGGGAAATGGACTGAGATGAGAGGGGAGAGGTAGGAGAGGGCGTGGAGGGGAGTGGAGTGAGATGAGAGGGGAGAGGTAGGAGAGTGCGTGGAGGGGAGTGGAGTGAAATGAGAGGTAGGAGACTGTGTGGAGGGGAGTGAGATGAGATGAGAGGTAGGAGATTGAGGGGAGTGGAGTGAGATGAGAGGGGAGAGGTATAGGGGAGCACGTGGAACGTCGCCAACACACGTGTGCAAGGGGCCTTGTGAACAACTGTTGAACAACCCAAGCACCATCAACACACCCCTCCACTCGGAGGTCATTGCCATCTCAGGGCCTCTGTTGTGTTTGCACGCACGTCAATTGCACCTGTGAGGTGCCCAGGTGTGTTCTTTCTCATCAACGAGTCCCTTTAGCCCCCAATTATCGGTTACTAATTAACACCAAACCGACCCTGGCTGGGGAGGGGGGTCTCGACACGCGATTGTGAACAACGGAAGCCACTCCACGTGTTGTTGTTGCAGGAGAATTGTTCTTTACATTCGTAATATTTAGGCGACAACGTGGCGATGTCTCTGCCACGGACAACGGGGAGAGGGCACGCCATCAGAGGTGGTGAAAATTTTTTTTTGTTCAGGAAGGTGGCCGAGTGACTCCGAGGTCAGAGCACTGAGCTTTGCACCGCTGGGATCTTGGGTTTTGGATCCACGACGCTTCCCGTGTGAAGAGAGTTGATGGTTTCATACGGTTCTCCAGTGACAGCAAATAGGAACCCATTGAATTTCACACTTAGATAGAGAGCCACTAACTCACACAGAGACCCACATCGAGTTGCGGTGAAACTTGGTTTTCAAGTGTAGTGACTTTATGCTGTCTGCCCGGTCACCAATTACTGGCTAAATTCCAGCTCTGATAATGAAACATCTGTGTTGCTGGCTTGCGACGACCATCACTCGCTTTAGCAGGGCAGGTTGGAAAGTGCTGAACCCTACGATGTGGGCCAGAGGTCACCAGAGGTCACGAGATCTCAAGATACCTCTGAGATCCGTGCCGTCGAGAGGGGAAGTCACGAAGGCCCCAAGGAGCAGGGTTTGTCATTCAAAGTAAAGAACGCGAACAATATAAAAAGCGTGCAAAAGCGTGCAGAGGATGAACGTTATGAATGACACGGGCGTCGCACTGTCGAAGGAAAGCGGGCTTGAGCAGGCCACGTGGCCAGAAGCCATCACGACCCGTGGTCGAGACGAATGCAGGGCACGGTGGCATCGTCTCGCAGATTGCTACATCGCAGCATCAAGGGACGGCGACAGCTCAACGAGGCTTTCATCCAGCAGCGGATTGAATACCCCACGGCAAGGGGGATCGTCACGACTTGATTAATCTCCTTGCGTGTGGCTGTGCAGGCGCGCGCGTGTACGTTGGACTCCGATGTTATTGCTTCGGTCGTATCCAACCTCGTTCCAGCGCCACCGTTTCGATCGCTGTCCCGAAAAAGTGTTGCCTACAATACCTGCATACTTGTGTACGGTGGCAACAGCATACCTGTCAACCCATTATCAGTGCCTACCTTATTAAAGACCAATTCAGACCTTATTGGTCATCTCAACGTTCATCCTACAAAGTCCCATCACAAGGGAGAAACACAAAGTCACAAATTATGGAGGATTTTTTGCCGCTATTGAAACGGTCGTACGCCGTATGGACCTCAAAACTCAATTCCCCTGCATATAGAATACGGGGTAAGCCGCGCGGGTTGACAACTGTGGAACAATTCCCCATTTGCACACGTGGTTAGCGAATAACGCGGGAGTCGACGTCGTCTGACAACCGCGCTGCAGCCCTGAACACGTGGTGAACGGACACGTGGTGCGACAATGTGCATAGGCCTCGGCAAGGTAAGGTAATTGTACCCTTTTTACCGGGTAAAAGGGTAAAGGTGTCGACATGCCAAGGGGTAAGGGTAAAGGGTAGGGTAAAAGGTAGGCTCGTTGCTTTTTACCTTACCTGCTAAAGGGTAAAAGGTAGGGTAGAGTGATTGTATTGTGGTAAGGTAAAAGGTAGGGTAAAGGTAGGCTCGTTGTTTTTACACTTTTACCTTACCTTGCCGAGGCCTAACTGTGCATCAGTGTCACTCGATCCGTGCACGACCCGAATGGCGTTTTCCTTCCAATGCCTTTCTTTGGCAACTCAGACTCTGCAATGTTAATGCTTTTTTTTGGCTGTAACTTTCTCGATGTATATTTGACCAAGCTTCCTTCGCGGGTTGAGGCTGAATGTTTCTTATCCGCGACAACAAATAAAATGAATCCGCCCGATAGATTCAGGCCTCCTCTTTACCGGCAGTGTCCGCAACGCGCGCATCATACCATGTGTCTGGGCGCAACTTTCATTCAGCGTTTGTTCCATTTTCTTCCTCCAAGTTTGTGCACCGCGTCGTCTCGGTGAATATACCATACTTTTGACATCAATGAACACTTTATTTAGGATGTTGCTTTTCATTGCGAAGCTCAGTTTTCCTAAAAGCACTCCAATCTGCGTGTTTCCACTGATGTTTTTTATTCGAGTCCGCTTTCAAAATATTCTATTTTAAACTCCTATATTTGTAAGTTTATTTGAAATTCGTGGTATACTTCTCCGTGACACCCACAGCCTTAGCCGTGTATCTGCAAGAGCTCTTTGGTTTGCGTGTCCCTGTATTTAACCTCCATGAAGGCCACTTCGCCTACGACCAGGGTTGCCAACCCTCCCGGATTGGGCAGGTGAACTTCTCTCCCGGAATTTACATCGATCCCCCCGTGACTTTTTGAATGGAAACCCACAGATTTTAAAAGGATATTTAAATTAAAAAGTTAATCTAATACACAATTAGTGCAACAAGTTAATTTTAAACAATGCCACTTCTTACATCTGCACACAATATGCTGGCTTGATGTGTGAACTTCTTTCGCACCGTACGTAGCCAACCGTGCCAATCGGAGATGCGGCGGGACACAGGTTATATGTACAGTTTGAACAGTACAATTAATGACATTAAGTCATGTTCGGAAAATACATCTCCCAGAAACAAGTGCTTCAGTCAGAGTTGGCAACCGTACCTGACAAAAGCACCCAGAATGCGCCCGATGCCGTTCGACGCGATAATCGAAGCGGGGTCTTTCGAGTTTGGGATCGCGCTCCGATGATGCGCGATCACCATAGATGTGTAATGGGGCTGCTTCAGGGGGGGGGGGGTTGCGCAGTTCAGCAGAATGTGGCCATTGTGTGCTCTGCTGCTGTTTACTCCCTGCCTTCACTCGCCAGCGAGCAACGTGAACTATAACTGCCAACACAGGCGTCAACAATTCTGTGGCCTTAAAAGAAAAAAACGTTTTGGACAATATATTCAATATGAAAGGGCAATGTGCATTACCCGACACGTCGCGTTTGATACACTTTTTAAGGCAGTGTTATTAATATTCTTGGTTCTTTCGGTAAAGTCACGTAGAAGGGAAATAATAAAATAATACAAATATAAAACAATACAAATTCTCACGACGTTTCGACTGCAACACAAGCAATCATCATCAGGTGTGAAATCCACAGCAAGAAAATATTCTTGCTGTGGATTTCACAGAAATTTTTGATTGAACGTGTTGCAGTCGAAACGTGAGAATTTTAATTGTTTTATATTTATATTATTTTATTATTTCCCTTCTACGTGACTTTACTGAAAGAACCAATAATATGAATCCCTGCAGTCACGAAAGCTTTAAATCAAAAGTGTTATTAATGTTCACTTAAACCCCGGGTCCCACAACCAGAAGCCCTCACCCAGCAGTGGATCGACCACGGCTGATGAGGAAGCCACTTGACACCCACCACGTGCTCGCGAGCAGACACTCGCCCCACGTGGCATGCCGCCGCGTGACCCCTGACCCCAGGGACCCCCCCCTCTTCGACAAGGGGGCACACCCACCACAGCGACAACCAATCAGCTGCGCTGTGCGAATACACCACGTGATCGCTCGCAAACCAATCGCGCGCGACAAGGGGCCGGCGGGGGGGGGGCTGTTGGGCGTGGCGGGCCTGCGACTCCTCTGGGCATACCAGCGAACGTCATCGCCAAGCGGCAACAGATTTCTTTAGAAAGGGCCGTCCATCTTGGTAAGGGGATAAAGTTGGCCTCGCCATTTCCGACGAAGACCGCCGTCGGCTCCGGGGGGGTGTCGACATCTTGGTAGCGTCACGCGCCCTGGCGAATGGGCGGGGGTGGCGGTAGCTGCGAGCGACTGATTTGTGTTTTTACTTTACTCCCTTAGTAAGATGGCGCCAGCGGACGAGGGGGCGTCATCGGGGCGAGGCGTGGCCCGGGCGTGGGGCTCTGTGGCTGGGAGGAGGAGGAGGCGGAGGAGAGGAGGAGGAGGCGGCGGCCGTGGGGAGTCATGGCCGCGGAGCGAGGGGACGCGGTTCGAGCCCGGGCGCGGCTCGGTCTCATCGCGGGGCACCTCAAGGCCCGGCCCGCGGCGGGCTACGCGGGAGCGACACCCCAGCAATGCGCCTCCTCGGAGGAGGAGGGGGGAGACGCGGGCAGGACCATACCGATGCGCAGGTGACGGCGTGCGAGAGGGAGGCAGAGAGGCAGGCAGGGAGATTTCCCGCGTGTCTTCCTGTCAGTTTGTGTGTTGGTGCACCTAGCCTGGCACAGGCGCCGTGGTGAGCTCGGCGAATTGCGGTTGCAGCAGGGCGGAGCGGGGTGCGCGCCGAGAAGTTTTGCGGCTGTGAGTGTGTCGGGTGCGTGTGTGGTACACCTAGCCTGGCACAAGCGGTGGGTGACGTCGCGGACACACAGGGCTGTACGTGATTGTGTTTCTGTGCATGCTTTAATAGGAGCCTGCGAGTTTGTCACTTCTGGTCTCCGCGTGTGTTGTGTAATTTAGTGTTGGTTATGAGTGGGTATTTTGTGTGCTTGTAGTTGGAAGCACGTTCGCCCGTGTGTCAGCCTTCGTTTCTGTGACGGTGCGTGCTTTTATCTGACGTGTGCGTGTTGTTGGTGTGTGGTGTGTTTGTGTGTGGTGTGCCGATGTCCGTGTGCGCTTGTGAGAGTTCACGGTGACCAAGTTAAATCGGTAAACCTATCACGGTGGTTCCTTGCCGAGGTGAAGTTCTCCGGTGACCCGGTCTCAACCCCAAATCCCTCTCGTCCCCTCCCATCCCCTCATCCCCACCCCTCGCTCCCCTCTCATCCCCACGGCTCCCTTTTACGCCCCCTTGCACCCCCCCCCCTCGCAGACAGGACCTGCTCAAGTGGAACGGATGGGGGTACACCGACTCCAGATTCATCTTCAACAAGAAGGGGCAGGCAGAGTTCACGGGGAAGAGGTGAGGAGGAGGAGGAGGAGAAGGGAATTCCAACCACACCTCACGACCACTCCCTTAACGGTTGTCATAGCCGTCAACCCGTACGGGTTTACCCTGTGTTCTTGTATAGGGAAATGCAGGTTTCAGGTCCATATACGGCGTACAGTCGTTTCAATGCGGGCAAAACAAACCGTAGCTTTTGTCCATTTGTTTGTGTTTCTCCCTTGTGATGGGACGTTGTAGGATGAACGTTGAGATTTATAAGGGGAACGGGGTGACCAATACGGCCTGAATTGGTCTGTGATAAGGTAGGCAGCACTGATGAGGGGTTGACAGGTATGGGTTAGGATCAGAGCGGGCGAGCTGGACTGCTGATGATGGTGGCCCACTCAGGGGATACATTCCAGCCGGGTCTGTCCAGGTTGGTGACCCAGAAAGTTTAATTTCTTTGCACCTGGCACACCACATCCATCATTTCTTTCGCTCTGGCTGTCGTGACGAGTCGTGTGCCTTTACCGGTCTGCTAGCCACGAGAGGGCTTCAGCAGCCTCGACACGCGTCTCGACAACGATGTTATTTTTCCTCACGTTTCTGCCCAGGAAGTCACATGTCGGCGTTGAGAGTCCGTCAACACTTAGTTGGTCCACTTGAAGACCTCGTACGATCGGTTTCTGGCCCTCAACAGGGCTTTTGTCATTCAGTATTTATCTCTACGAATCACAAATGGATTTGAATTAACGACGTCCATTTCACCCAGATTGCGGCGTTGGTTCTATTGAAGGTTGACGTGAAAAAGCAACGCAACAGGTGGAGCCACCGTGAGTAGGCGGCCGACTGTGATCCGGTGCTAACGCGCCGACCCTGTGGCTGTCACCGTGTGGTGCAGGTACCGGGTGAGCGGCCTGGTGTTGCCGGCGCTCCGGGAATGGATGGAGCAGACCTTCGGCGCCAGCGTTGAGCACCACAGCGATGCGCGGGTGCGCTTTTCCACCTTAGCAAACGGTGGTGGTGGAGATTCCACATTCTCATGGCGGTGCAAAGTTCACCCGTAGAGACGAACGCTTTATGATTTCCAGCAGTGGTACTCGAGAGCGATGATTCACATGGCAAACAACGCGGCTGTGACCATAACATCGGTCCTCCCGTCAAGCATTACAAGTAGCGTGACAGCACTATGCAGCGTGTGTGATGCACGCAGACTTCTCACTTTTTTTGTCGGCGAGTTTTTCGTCATACACGGATAATGTGAGAATTGGTTTAAATTGATACTTATTTTAATGACTGACAACTGAGTGACGACTGGACTGGATTTGAATGTATGCATGCTGTGACCACATTTTCTTTACATTTTTGGTGGTAATAATAATAACTTAATGAAGTTCCCAAACAACTTTCTAAAGTTTAAAAATTCTGCTGATCTAGCTCTCTCATGTCTGTCTCCCATGTCTCCCTTGTTTCACTCCCATGTCTCCAATATCTCTCTCCCGTGTCTCCCGTCTAATCTCTCTCTCTTCCGTCCACAGACGTCGGTGAACGTGGAGGCGGTGCCGCCGCCGGTGCGTAACGAGGCATTCGTGCGCGATCTCCAGCGAGCGGCGGTGCCGATGTCCGAGGACCCCGAGGACCGGCTGTTCCGCGCGCACGGTCGGTCTCCCGCCCCGCGCAGTCCTCGCACGCTTACTCGTTCGTGATCACAACAACTCCTGTGACCGACACCGTGTGGAGAGGCCTTCATCCAGACAGTGGATTGACAAAGTGCACCAAATAATCAAAATAATAATAGTAACATGACAGCTCATGGTGACCTGCTCCTTCCGCGCACTTAAGACGGCGAGATTTTGACCTCGCAGTTTCGCGGTCAGTGGTCCATCGGCCTGGAGCTCACTGACGCTGTGCAATGTTCGAGACTCTTCGCAGACATTTAACCACTTCGGTAGAAGATGCAAGACACAACTGTTTAATAGAGCTTGCTATGTACGAATATTTCATACTCGTGACAAGGTTATAAGAGTTGCGTGTTTATAAATGTACTTGCAAAGGTCCGGGCGGTGGGTTAAGAAACTGGGCGTAGCGTAAGAAAGGTCTGGGCGGTGGGTTAAGAAACTGGGCGTAGCGTAAACTCCTCGCTGACCGGAGTAGCCATCTGACCCTACCGCATACCACCGCCACTCTCTCTCTGTCTCTCTGTCTCACCCCTGTGTCGTTTGCGCAGGTCACTGCCTGCATGAGATCTTCGCTCTGCGGGAGGGCAGGCTGGAGCGAGTTCCTGACCTCGTTGTGTGGCCCGGTGAGCGTCTCTAGGGAATTCCAACCAGTATTCCACTTTAAATCAGCAATGGAAGTGGTGCTCATCTCCCATTGGCAACCGTGAACCGGTGGTGGAAATTCCACATTTCTATGGCAGGGTTGGGTGTCTCGGTGGCGGGATGTTAAGTACCTTGCGAGGTATACAGGACGTCATGGATTTGATCTCAACCCTGATGCCTGTATATTTGGAGTTTGCTTGTTCTCCCCGTGGGCACGTGGATTTTTTTTCTCCCGGTACTCTGGTTTTCCCCTCCACATTTAGAATCAGCATGCGTTGATTCTAAATGTGTATTTGGCTGCGATACATTTCCACATGATAAGCCAAAAGGTGAGCTGTCATTTGTGGCCAGGTCACGTCTTAAAAATAGCTATATAGCTCAGTGGGCCTTACCTGGTAAAATAGAAATAGTTTATAGTCCATCCAGAGGGCAAGCACTGTTGTGAACTTTCCGCAACGTGGTATCAATTTTCTTCACCCCAGAGGGATGATGGGCTGAGTTAACGCCCGACCCCCATCCAAAATTTGAGCTCGCAGTCTTCCCATTGCGAGCCGCTCGCTCTACCGCTGAGTCACCTGGCTGGTTAGCTTTAATTACAGGTACTACCATCTACCCATATTTATCCAGGGTGATGCGGCAGAGGAGTGACCAGCGTAAAACTAAAACACGGATAGCGCCAAACAAATGTCAATTGAACTACGAGCGTGCAATTATTGTTTAGTTGCGTAGAATGCTGGTGAAGCCGCAGAATGTGTCGTTTGTTTCTATGAAAGTAATCCATCGGTTTACTTGCCAACATGTTAGTAGTTATATATATATTATATTATTAATTTTAAATATATATATATTTATATTTACAACCCATGTTAACCTGATTGGGATACTTTACAATTCACAGTTATTGCATCATCTCCCTACAGACGGGCTTGCACAATGACCTTAATCATTAACTTTTTCCATCCATTTCATTCACCTACTGTACATAATACAGTTTTTTTTGGTTTAGATCGCGTAAATATATAAATTTGTCATTGAACCCGCCACCACCCAACACAGCTAATTAGTAAGGTTTGTCACTAAACAAAACATGCCCATTGGTTACGATGGCAGCACACCGGTGCGTGTTAAACTCACCTACTGTATCATCTTCATTTACCTACTGTAACCAAGAGCATACTTTATGGACAGTTATATTTCGTGAGAATTTTTTTTTTGTAAAATGACATTGCCCATACTCATCATCATCCTCGTCATCATCGAATCGATGGCTGGGGAGGAACGTGGATCTATTACACGCCTGCCCATGTCCGTATTTTGCGACGGGTCACAGGCAGCCATGAAGACGTGGTGCGGATCGTGGAGCTGGCTGTGCAGCACAACGTCTGCATCATCCCGTACGGCGGTGCGTTCCGTGTGTTTGTGTGTGTGCGACGCCACTTAGCACAAATTGCGAAACAAATAAAGAACTAAATAGATAAACATCTCTTCCCCGAATGGAATCCCAATAGTGCTATCGGCATCGTGTAATTAGACCCAAAAATCCGTTAGTTTTTTTCGAAAGCCTAACACACGTAGGCTTTCGCGACCGATATAATCCATAATACAGTTTTTTTTTGTGTTAGATCGCTAAAATATATAAATGTGTCGTTCAACCTGCCACCACCCGACACAGCCAATTAGTAAGGTTTGTCACTTAAACAGAACGTACTAATTCGTTACTAGTACAGCACACCGGTGTGTTTGAGAGCAAAGCCACAACATTTTCCATTTGAGTACGACGTTTCGCCAGTAATTACAACTAGCTTCATCAGACGACAGCCTGGCCGCTCTGCAACACAGACTCGGATATTACAGAACTGTTTTCAACATTGCTTTGAGTGACCTTGTTTCCAGGTAGGGGGCAGCACCTTTTTCACCCGCTCTGCTACATGAGAATGTTCGTTAAATTACAGTCAAACCAATATTTTTAATTCTCAGAATTGGATTTAACCAATTTAACTGTAGAACCAATTTTAATACAAATCATATATTTATACATACACAGTCATTGGAGACCAGGCTATGGACAGCAAATTTCCTGCACTTAAAAACCGGTATAACCACGGGCGGCTGCTTGGATTGGCACCAGGATCTCAATGGTGGCAGTTCAGAGCACAGACCTCTTGAGCCACCCGGCCACCTCCCAATCACCGCTTTCATCTGGCTGTGGAAGCGTTTCCCGGTTGCCCGTGCACACTCCGCACCACTGCATGCACTTGAACCCTGCGGTCACACAAAGCAAACGCAGAGAAGCGGCGGGTAGGCATGATGTTGACATAGTTTTTATGGTAATAATTATCTATTGTACCCGTCATGTTAGGGTTTTCTACAACATGCCCGTTGTAGATCGACTCTCCCATTTGTTGTTGTCTTGTTACCAGTTTTGTTCTGATTGTCCTCTCGGTGTTGTGGCGTGAGACAAAGTGTGCGTTCGGAACTCTATGGTCCGTTGACGGAGATATCACAGAACTGATTGTTAGATCCATTCACATGACCTCGTTTATCCACACGAAGGGATGCTCCGCTTTCTTACCTGCCCTGCTCGAGAGATGTTTATCGCTTGAGCTACAATATATCCCAATAAAAATATCGAAAATAGCAAACACCAACATTTGAACGTGACAATTGTATTATACATTCATTGGTGGCTGGGCGGGAACCTTCGACTTGAGAACTGCATTTAATCGCGGTCGTGACAAACCCTTGATCTCAGCAGCGTCAGCTCCACGTTTCTGACCTCTGAACCATCCAGCTGCCTCCATTTCACCCGTTGATCTCGCCAATAATTCTCGCATGTTTACTCTGCGTACGCAACGCTCTAATGCGCACCACGTGCCCTGTTGCGGTTGACACTTGAGTGTCGTGTTCCATAACGCCGCGTGTCCATCTCAAAGTATGTATGTACGTACGTTGAACTTCTTTGGCACCGTACGTAGCCAACCGTGTGTGTGTGTATGTATGTGTGTACGTTCAACTTCTTTTGCACCGTACGTAGCCAACTGCTAATCGGAGGTGCGGGGGAAGGGCAACAAACTAAACACAAAAAGCATTTATCAAGAAATACGTTTACAATCTACATTTAAAAGTGCATAGCTCCAGTGGTTTCCGAATATTGGAATGGAACGGCGTTCCAGACGGCCGCAAAATCACATCTGTGACTAGTGCGCGTGTTTCCCGTCCCCATGTCTTCGTGTTTGTGTCCTGTCCTGGCAGGCGGTACCAGCGTGTCCAGCGCCCTCGAGTGTCCCAGTGACGAGACGCGCACCATCGTCTCCGTCGACACGTCTCAGATGGTACGGTTTGCCGCCTGCATGCTCGCTCACTCGCACCGTCTGCTCTGTGGTCCCAAGGGCCCCCCCTCCCCGTTGGACTAAGAGGGCCCAAAACACATGTTCTGCGGGGTTTATAGAGGCCACCACGCCTTGCAGGGTTTTCGGCCCAGGGTGGGGAAGCTTTTCTTCACTGAGGGCCAAATAGGAGTCTCAGATTCCTTTGGCGGGCAACCACACATCCTATAAATATTGCGTGTGTGTCGACCGATTGTACAGAGGCCCTTTGCAGTGAGTGTAAATTATAATTAGAACACCGGGTTCTAGTCGGGTCGTAAATATTGCCCTCTAGTTCCTGATTAATGCGGCTCAGCCAAATCACTGTCATTTGTGGACCATTTCTTAATTTTGTGCCTGAAATGCGTATGAACTAAAGTCTTGGACCATATCAGTTAGGTTCCTTACCACTGGTTTAGAGGGTCCAGCATGCACTCCACAAGGCTCGCAGGTTCCACCAAACATTAAACTGAACTATTCAACTTTATATTCTACCAGGTAAGGCCCACTGAGCTAAATAGCTTTTTTTCAGAAGCGACCTGGCCACAAATGATAGCTCAACAAAGTGGCTTTTCGTGTGGAAATTGATAGCAACAAAATACCCTTAAGGCATGTTTATAAATGTGGAGGGAAAAACCGGAGGATCCGGAGAAAATCCATTCAACCACGAGGAGAACACGCAAACTCCAGTTAACATCTCCTAGCGACCGTGATGACGATAGATAGAGGGAGACACAAAAACTCAGAATACACTGTAGAAGGCATCAGGGTCGAGATCGAACCCACGACCTCCTGCATACCAGACGAGTTGTTAACACGCCATTTAACACTCCAGTTAAAGAGTCTGCGCCGTACCACAAACCCCGCTTGCGCCTCCCTTTTAGAACCGCATCCTGTGGATCGACGAGATGAATCTGACGGCACGGATCCAGGCGGGGATCATCGGGCAGGACCTGGAGAGAGAGGTGGGATGACGATGACGCACGCGGGCACCCATGCCAAGTTTCCCGCGCCCATACCCCGGTTCCCCTGTGGCCTCTAACTGGGGCATTAACCTGGTCCCCTCCCCCCTCCCCAGCGTTACGATTGGGATAATTGAATGCTTGACCCAATTGTGCCGGTGTAACGGTCGGAGCCGCCCTGCGTGTGTGCGCGTTTATGATGCCCCCGTGCGATGGATGGTGCAACTTTTGTCCGTGGCGTTCCCCCCTCAGCGTATCCCCTTGTCCCTTTGTCCACGTGGCCCCATGCCGACAGGCCCCCCAAGTCACCATATCCCCATGTCCCCGTATCTGAATTTCTCCATTTGTCACGTATGCCTGTGTCTCCATGTCCTCGTGCCCCTGTATTGCTACGCCCACATACTCTGATGTCCGCGTGCTCTCATGTCTGCGTATCACGAAGCCACGTGTCCCCATGTCTCGCGTGTCTCTATATCTCGCGTATCTCCGTGTCCCCCTCCCCCGTGTATCTCAGCTGGGCGAGCGAGGCTACTGCACGGGCCACGAGCCTGACTCCATGGAGTTCAGCTCGCTGGGCGGGTGGGTGGCGACACGCGCCTCCGGCATGAAGAAGAACGTCTACGGCAACATCGAGGACATGGTGAGGCAGCGGCAGAAGCGGCACACGCCGCGGGGGGTGGGGGGGGGCACGCATGTTGTGACGCCGCGTGGTGACACCGTGACTCCGTGTGATGATGCCCTGGGAGACGATGCGCCGTGTCACGGTTCTGGGTATGGCGGTGCTTTGCTAACCTGCCTCTGTACTCCCTTAAAACAGCCCCCATCGCTACTCCCTTGCCCATCCTGCTGCCGCGACTCCCTGCCCCCGCCCCCCAGCTACGACCAGGCCTACCCCTATCACTACCCCAACCCCTACCGCTACCCCAACCGCTACCCCAACCGCTACCACTACCCCAATCCCTATCGCTACCCCAACCCCTATTGCTACCCCAACCGCTACCACTACCCCAACCCCTATCGCTACCCCAACCCCTATCGCTACCCCAACCCCTATCACTACCCCAACCGCTACCCCAACCGCTATTGCTACCCCAACCGCTATCACTACCCCAACCCCTATCACTACCCCAATCCCTATCGCTGCGTGGTAACGCTGCGTGTGACGACGCTGCGTGGTAACGCTGCACGTGACGATTACCGTGGCGGTTTGTGCGTGTGCTGCGCGTGCAGCTGGTGCATGTGAAGGTGGTGACACCACGCGGCGTGGTGGAGAAGAGCTGCCAGGGCCCACGCACCTCCACGGGCCCCGACGTTCACCACTTCATCATGGGCTCCGAGGGTAACTCCAAACAACAAAGATCCCCCGTATAGCCTTGACAGACTCTCGGGGCAAGTGCTGTTAGCGAGCACCGCACACGCAGACACACGCGCAGCAACGACAACAGCCGCCATTCGCCATTTGGTGTAATTAAAGATAAATGAAGTGATAATATAATCACGACGTTGACGATATTTTGCAAGACGGACCGCGCGACTATCGTGCAGCTTGCACCTTGCGGCAGTCCGTCGTAGCATCGCCTTATCGCGGTGACCATCGTTACATGGATGAGATCCCCCACACCCCCCCTCCTCCACCATGGCGCAGTCCCCCCCCCTTCCTCCCCAGAGGTCATGAACTCCAAGGGTCACGGTGGGGTTACTCCAGGAATTTGTGTTGTGTTCCTGTCCCAGCCGGCTCGCCACTCCCCCTCCCCCAGCCTGTGACCGGGGTATGAACTTTAGCGTTGTTCGTGGCCGGCCGACGCATCTGTCACGTGCGAGAGTTACAGCCCCGCTGGAGTCACGGCCGGGTCATCGGGCTGCTGCTAGGCGATCGGCGGCGCATGCACATTTTTTTCGCACCTCCGATGAGCACGGTTGGACTAAGCACGGTGTGCAAAAGAATGTTCCGCGTACATTTGATTTGACTTTCCGTGGTTTCTTGGTAAATTCTACGTGAGGCTGAGAGTGCCTGCCACGCCCCGCCCCACCCCCTCGCGCGCCGTGCCTGCTCGCTGCACAGGTGCTCGCTTAATAGCACCTGCCCCAACAGCAAACGTCAGCTACACGTTGGGGGGGATGGGTAGAATGCTTTGTCTTTGTTTGCACGTGTATGTGCCCACATGCATGCGTGTGCGCGCATGTGCATCTGTGTGCCTATACATCTGCGTGTGTGTACATGTATGTCTGTGCGTTTGCGCATGTTCGTGTATGAGCGCATGTGCGCACGTGTACATGCCTGCGCGTACGTGATTGCGTGTTTAACCGTGCGTGCGTGCGTGCGTGTGTGTGCCACAGGAACCCTGGGGTTGGTGACCGAGGTCACCATGAAGATCCGGCCGCTGCCCCAGTCCCAGAAGTACGGCTCCGTGGTTTTCCCGTCGTTTGAGCAGGGCGTGGCCTGCCTGCGTGAGGTCGCTCGCCAGGTGAGACCCTGAGGCATGCCCCTCTGCTCATAGCCATGCTGTGCCCCTCAACCTGTCTTGCCCGCCAACCCTGCCTTGTCACACTCGATCGTTGAGGCCGCTGTGCTGCTGCTGCTGCTGTTGTGGTGCTGTGTGCAGAGATGTGCGCCGGCCTCCATCCGCCTCGTCGACAACTCACAGTTTCAGTTTGGTACGACCGCTCCCCACGTCACCCCTCGCTCCACAAACCACACGCCTCACCCCTCACACCACGAACCACACGCCTCACCCCT
>CM025626.2:9452096-9466135 GCA_014621495.2 Entosphenus tridentatus
CACACGCCTCACCCCTCACACCACGAACCACACGCCTCACCCCTCACCACGAACCACACGCCTCACCCCTCGTGCCATGAACCCCAGACTGATGTGGGGTCTCCATCTCCGCTGTTCAGGGCACGCGCTCAAACCGCAGGTCTCATCAATCTTCACATCGTTCCTGGACGGCCTCAAGAAATTCTACATCACCAAGGTGGGTGGGTGTGGGTCGGTATGGGTGCGCAGGTGGGAGTGTTTGTGTGGGTGGGTGGGTGTGGGTGGGAATGGGTGGGTGGGAATGGGTGGGTGGGTATGGGTGGATGGGTGTGGGTGGATGGGTGGGTCACGATGGGTGCGTGCGTGGGTGGATGGATGGATATTGGTGGTGCGGTGGGTGGGTGAGTATGGGTGAAGCGGTGGGTGGATGGAGGTGTGGGTACGGGTGGGTCGGTAAATAATAGATAATTCAGGGCATGTGACTGAGTAAATGAGTTATTGGCAGAGGTTTGTACCTACCTGTGCGTGTAATTGTGATGTAAGGGTTTGTGAATGTGAATATATTGGTTAATAGGGGCTGTGTGAGAGAATGCGTAGTTTACTGGTGCGCGTGTGTGCCATCGTGCGCCTGTGTATGCCTATAACTCACAACCATTAATGTGTGTGTGCATATGTCCTCACATTATGTGTGCGTATTCCCTGTGCGTGTGTAATTCAGGAGTGACCACTTGTCTTTGTTCGTACGTGCGTGTGCACGCGTATGTATGTACATGTCCATACGTCCGTGTAATGACCCTGTCGTTCAAGGGCTCAGACCCACAACAGCTGTGCGTCTTGTGTAATTCACGACGCTCCGTGCTTTTGCGATTGTTTACCTGTAATTCATGAGTTTGCGCGCGTGTGTCCGTGCGTCCGTGCGTGTGTCTGCGGTGACCCCCGTCGCAGTTCAAGGGCTTCGACCCGCAGCACCTGTGCGTGGCGACGCTGCTGTTCGAGGGCGACCGGGATGCCGTGCTGCAGCAGGAGAAACACGTGTACGACATCGCCGCCAAGTTCGGGTGAGGGTGCCCTCCTGGGCCAGGCTGCCCCGCTCGCAGACGCTGCCCTCCGTACACGCTGCCCCAGTCCCGCTTACAGACGCTGCCCTCCGTTCACACTGCCCCAGTCCGCTGCAAAGGCTCCCCCGTAGTTGTTGCCCATGTACAGACTCCGCCTGTTGAAGATGTCCCAATCGAGACTACCTTTCTTGAGGCTGCCATTTTTAAGGCTGTCCTCATTCGGGCTGCCCTTATGGAGAGCATCTCTATTAGATAGAGTTACCCCTATCATACTCTATGTCCACGTCAAGGGTTCCTCGATATAGTGGCTGCCCATTGCTGCCCTTGTACAGACTTTTCCTGTAGACCCTGCCCTGCAAGCACTGCCTCCGCAGACCCTTTCGCTGAGCGACGACCTTATCGCGAGGACCGTACCCCCTGTGGACATCTGCCCCTCTCGATGCCGTCCATCCCTCACCTCTCAAACCCGTTGCCCTTCGTGCTGTGTTGCTGCAGGGGCCTGGCGGCAGGCGAGGATAACGGGCAGCGCGGGTACCTCCTCACCTTCATCATCGCGTACCTGCGCGTGAGTCGCGTCGGGTGCCGCGCGTCACAACGCGACACTGCTTGCCTGCGCGTGTGGCGCCCGTCGTGCGGAGTAAACTGCTCGAGGGAGGGAGCTGGTAGGAACGTTGGGTTGCTCGGTCAATGGCCAGGGTCAACGGCGGCGTGGTGTATTCCGCAAATATGTCCGACTGTGAGGGCGGGCACAAGCCGGCGTGAGTAGGTTAAACGTTGAGTTTTATAAGGGCACCACGGGGTGACCAGCCCCTCCCCACCCTCCCCACCCAGCCCCTCCCCACCCAGCCCCTCCCCACCCAGCCCCACTCTCCCCACCCAGCCCCACCTAGCCCCTCCCCACCCTCCCCTCCCCACCCAGCTTCTCCCTCCCCACCCAGCCCCTCTCTGCAAGACGGACGGACGGACACAATAATCCCCTGTGGGCTGGTGTAACCAGGAGGTTCCTACCAGTAAAAATCCACTGGCCAATATGTCCAGCTCAGGTGACCTCACCAGGTATTCCTTCTCGAGTTGTCTGCTGCAGGGTGGGCTCACAGTTCGAGTTCCCTCCTCCTCTGTCCTGGTCCATCTCTCGAACTTTTTCCTCTTCGCTGCGTCACTCAGCCTCCCCTTTCTTCACCTCATTGAGCAGCGACTTCCTCCTTCCCTACCTCTTCCCTCCTCCTTCATCTTTGCTTTATTTTTCCTAACATGCTTCTGAAACTTCCTTCGGCAAGCCTACTTCTCTGGCAGTATGTCCCGTCTAGATTCCCGATATTCTTCCTTTTCTGCATAGCTCCGATCAGACTTGTTCCCGGGCGTACACCGCAACATCTTTAACCTCCGCTGTGCTCCGCTCTGTCCGTCTTGTCACTCACAGGACCTGGGCATGGACTACTACATCATCGCGGAGTCGTTTGAGACATCTGTGCCCTGGGACAGGTAACTACTAAACTATTTAAACATTTTTTGTATTTTACCAGGTAAGGTCCACTGAGCTATGTAGCTCTTTTTCAGAAGTGACCTGGCTGTCACAAATAATAGCTCAACGAAGTGGCTTATCACGTGGAAATTCATAGCAGCCTACATTCGTGATGTTGATTCTAAATGTGGAGGGAAAAACCGGAGGACCCGAAGAAATATCTACGCCCTCGCGGGAAGAGAGACACGCAAACTCCAAATATACAGACATCAGGGTCGGGATCAAACCCACGACCTCTTGTATACCAGGCTAGGTAGTTAACAGCTCGCCATCGTGGTGGCAATGGCTATCACGATGGTAACCTGAGGGTGTAGCGCAGCGCTCTCCCCAGCATTGTTTCGGGTCGCTGAATAAATTTGCCCCTGGGATAAAATGCACGACGCTACTTTGTTCGACCGTTGGTTTCTCACCTACGGGGGGCCGGGGGGTGGGGTATGCAAGGTCACGCGTGTCCGCACGTATTCCGTGTCTCCTGACGCGATGCTCGAAGTTGTTTGCGTGACAGCACTGTGCTGTGCCAGGCCGAGGGCGCCATCCAAAGACCGTGCTGACCCCGCTCGCCCACTCAGCCTCAAATGAGAACCTGGTGTGGTGTGTAAACATCACCACTGGGGAGACAAAGGCGGCCGGGCGTAGTATTGGCCACTGACCTCGTGCGCCGTGCCAGCCTTCATAGGTGCCCGCTAACAGCACTTGCCCCAACAGTCTGGTTAAGGCTATACAGGGGACTCTTTGTCTTTGTGCGTGTCCGTGCGTGCGTGTGCAGAGTCCTGTATCTGTGCCGGAACGTGAAGGAGTGTCTCATCCGCGAGAGCAAAGAGCGAGGGGTGCAGTTCCCGGCGTTCGCCTCGTGCAGGTTGTTTGCCTGGCGGTGGCACCGCGTGCGGCGCGCAGATCAAAGCGGTTGCTCGGGGTGGGGGGGGGGAGACGCCGTTATCTCGAGCAAACAGCAGCGCTCGGCTTGCTGCGCCATCCCACACCGCCGTGGCACGGCTTCCTCGTTCGCCAGAGGTCGCAACCGGGTACCCGATACCCGGCTACCCGTACCCAGCCGGGTACGGGTACGGGTACCCGTTTGCGACCCTGGTGCGGCCGGGTACAGGTAAGCTGTGAGTCACTGGTGAGTAACCGTTTGTCACTCATTTCAGGTAGGGTACGGGTAGGGAACGGGTACCCATACCCGTACCCAGCCGGGTACGGGTACCCATTTGCGACCCTGGTGCGGCCGGGTACGGGTAAGGAATCAAAATCCGTTTGCGACCTCTGTCGTGCGCCGACGAGGTTGATTTGATCGATCGAAATCGTCTGCCGTTGGTGGTCGTGTGGTGGTGGTGGACGGGATGACTCTCCAGGGGTTCATATACCGGTCGTGCCAAAAACGCTGAGCTTGGCACCACAAAGACCTTGAGTTTGAATCTGGGTTCGTGTCTGCTGCCCGTGTTGAAAGTGTAGCCAGCTGACGTCAGCGCAGCCTCCAATGACCCGCATAGAAACCAATCTGCAATCGATGAAACCGCTTTCTCTACTGGAGTTAACGGGCTCACAGAGATCCATAGACTTAAGACTTAAATAGAAACTCGTACGCTCGCATTGAGACCCACAGACTGTGATTAAACCAGGTTACCAAATGTAGCAAGTTGACGGTATAAGTCCGGTCACCACTGACTGCGACAAGATCATTGCGTTTGCTTTACCGCCTTCATTTCGGATGGATCCCCGACCCCCTGGCAAAGCTTTTGGTTTCGATTGACACGCGATGCGACGTTGTCATACGCGGGTTGTATCGTGGCGACGTACAGAAACCGCCGCGCGGTGGTCAAAGGCTAACCTCTCTCCCCCCGGCGCTCCCCCGGTGCTGCCGCTCCGGTGGTCGTTGGCGCAGGGTGACGCAGACGTACGACGCCGGCGCCTGCGTTTACTTCTACTTCGCCTTCAACTACCGCGGGCTCAGCGACCCCGTGCACGTCTACGAGCAGATCGAGGTGAGGCTGCCCCCTAGCGCCCGCCGCTGCAATCGCCCCGCGTCGTTTCTAGCGGTGAGCAATGTACGCACGTTGCTCGCTGGTACCGCAAGAGGTCCCTGGCAGTGACAAAAGTATTGACAGGCTGAAAATATTCCCCCCCAGTACCCAAATAGAGTTTAGCTCGTATAATAATAAACTCGGTTTGCCGTAGCGCAGTTCGCACAAGGCCGATGGAGAAAGCCTGTTGTAAAAACAGGTGAGTTTTAAGACGCAATTTCAAAAGTAAAATAGACTCAGATTCCCGAATGAACCGAGGAAGGGAATTCTATAATTCTGGAGGATGGCTGCAAAAGGTTCTGTCTCCAGTAGGGCAGGGTCTGGTCTTTGGAATAATGAGAAAATCAGAATCGGCAAAGGCAAATATAGTTTGGGTCCATTTATAATCGGTAGGCCTCGTGTGGCTGTGGGCCACATGCACTTGAGTCACGACCCCATGGTTCCCCCTGCCCCCCTGGTTTAACTCCCCCCCCCCCCCCCGCGATCAATTTCCCGTTCCGTGTTTGTTCCCGGCAGAGCGCAGCGCGGGAAGAGATCTTGGCGAATGGGGGCAGCCTCTCTCACCACCATGGTGGTGAGCAGCGCCGTCACCACCGCCACCGCGCACCGGCGCAAGTGCCGAGCATGCCACTCTCTCTCTTCCCAAGCTCGGCGATCTCTCTCTCTCTCCCGGCTCGCCACCGTGCCACGCGTGCAGATGTCTCTCTCCCTTACACGGCATCACTCGCCGCTCAAAAATTCCCAGCATTGAGTGGCCGTGCGCCCGTCACGCTCGTGTGTGGTGGTGGTGGCGGCTTCAGCGGGTTGCTGTGCCCATTTGGTTTTGTGTGTGTTGTGTTTAAAGTGCGTCCACTGGTTTCTGTGTGTCGTGTCTTGTGTGTCCAAGTCAAAGTGATTTTCTGCTAAAAGCCTTTAGGCAGCGCCCATCCCCCGTTTACAGCTCTGAGTCAGTGGTGGTACTTCCACATTGTTAGGGCAGGGGGGTGAGTCTATAGGACCACTGCTGACTTCCTCATTTCGTGGTACAGGGACTCCTCTACTTACGAACGAGTTAGATTCCAGAGGTCTGTTGGTAAGTTTATCTGTTCAATTCCAAACATGTTGTACGGCATGTGCACTAAACACGGGGAATGGCTTTAAAAGTTGTATAATCTCCTGCAGATGTAGATGCCACTATCGCCATCTATTGTGCGGCAGTTAAACTCACAACTCTCGGTCTGGACAGGTTTGGTTCGTATCTCTGAAAGTTTGTAAGTCGAATAATGGTAAGTAGAGGAGTCCCTGTAGTCGTGTTATTACCCACAGAGGGATGGTGGGCGGAGTCTTTCCCCAACCAGGATTTGCCGCTTGCTCTACCGCTGAGCTTCCTAGCCAAATGTATGTAATAATGTTTCTATGCGCTGTCTGTCCATCTCACGTGTTGTCGTATTTACACCGGTACTCTGTGTGTGGCGCTGTGCTTGTTCCGTGCCACAGTGGGGAAGCTGCGCAAGCGCTGGCTGCCCTCGGCCGTGTCGGACGTCGGAGTGGGAATGCTCCGTGCCGTCAAGGACTACGTGGACCCCAAGAACATCTTCGGCAACAACAATCTGCTCTGAGGACCCATCCCACGGGGGTGGGCGGGGGGGCAGGAGGGGTTTGGCAGGAAGGGGGGTGTGGTGGAGGGGGGTGGGTACGTATGGAGGACAGTAGCTGGCAGAGAGGGCAACCCATTTCCACGAATAAACCCAACCGACCATCAAACATCGCACTTGGGAGCCGTGAAACAGGCCAGTCGCCAGATGGTGCCACTCAGCACTTGATGGGAACACCCACCACCAGATGGACACTCACCAGATAGGGCCCACCCCCAAGATGGGCCACTCGTCAGATGCGTGGAGTGGCCGAAGCGGTGAGCCGCCGTGGCGTAGGGGAGCCTGGGTTTGATTTTCTGGCCTTGCCCCACACCGCACTTAACCCGCTCGCTCGGCGCGCTTTGGATTTGCGTTGAGTTGGCTTTTACTTTGACGCTTTAGCTTAGAGGTGAATGGTGGGCTTTTGCCGGCAACGGTTTCTGCAGGGTTTCCGGTGTGCTGGAGAAAATTCTTGCCTGTGTTTGTGTGTGTGTGTGTGCGCGCGCGCACTGGTGAGAAATGTGGTCAGGTTGTGGTTGCCACACCCTAGCCCTTTGTGTGCCGTGCCCCATGTGCACAGGTGCTCGCTGACAGCACTTGCCCCAACAGCCTGTGCAGCTATACGGGGGAGCTTTGTGTGTGTGTGCTGGCCGGTGTGCTTGGGACTTCATGCTTAAGATGACACTAAACTCTAGGCATGTATCGATTCATCGATTGAAATATATTTTTGCGCTCATAATACATGTATGGAATTGTGTGCGTAACTATCGGTCATTTACGATTTATGCAAATCATATGCAAACGATACGAAAAAGTTGCATTTGGACTAGTGGAGCGAACAAAACTGTACGAGGCGGAAAGAAATGAGGCAATATAAATAGACGCAAAAACCAGACGAGGTGAATTGATTACTCAATCGAATCGACATCAATTCGTGGCAGCTCAATGAATTGCTGGAGTGGAGAGGTGATTCCCTACATGCCTAGCTTACAGTGTGCGAGCGAGTGAGCGTACATGTGTACGTACATGAATGTATGTGAGCATACGCACGCACGTGCGCGTGAATTTGTGTATTGGTGGGTGGTTTTTGTGTGTTCACGTAATAAGTGTGTGCAAATATGACTGGGTGCACGCGTGTGTGTGTTGGTGTTTATGAATGTGTGTGTATGGGTGGACTTTGGGGCTTGAGGTGACACTGAACAGTAGGGGATTAACAATGTACCTCTCCTGGAAATCCGGTGAATTGTCACGATTAAGGGTAGCGATTCGATTCCAGAATCAATATTTTTTAGTTACACATAGCGGTGAATGTAGCAGCCTCGTGTGGATGCTGATACCCATTGCAAAACCTGACGAGTCAAAAAACATTGTTTCTTGCCACGATTTGACGAACGCGTCTTCATCTTAAGAATCTCATATCGATAATCGATGAATCTGTCCATTATCATTTACACCCCTACTTGATGGCAAAGCTTTAGCTGAGAGAATTCAGTGAAGATCGGAATATACAGCGCTCTGCATCGTTAGCTCTGCCCTGCATCGTTGCAGCAAGCGAGCGAAGGGCGGGAGGGGCGTTTGTGTTCGGTATGACACGTTGTTAGCGTCGAAGCATTTCATTTCGAGAGAGGACTCCACCCAGAGACCCAAGCAGCTCTTCTCTCGTAGCACCACGCCTCGGCTGCGTACCCCGGGGACTCACACGTGACTTTTAAGGTTTAGTGTGAGAAAAACTATTTTAATTGACTTTCTCGAGCACCGCCAATGCTGTCCAGTGCTGTCACTGACGTGCGCTGCCGTCCATTTTATTATATGTCACTGCAAGTGTCACGGTGCGTGTGACAAAGCCACTTGAAAGTAGTTTAACTCATTCCTGAAACTTCCTGGGAACAGCCGAGGTGGGAATCCACAAGGGCTTTTCGAGGTGGCTGGGTGGCTCGGAGATCCGAGTGCTGAGCTCGCACCGCTGAGATGCTGCATCTGATTCCATGCAGCTGCTGCTGCCTGTCATTAAACCGGGTTCTCGACTGCAGCGAGTTGAATGGCCTCAGCCCGGTCACCAATGACTACGCAATCAACCCCGTTACTTGTATGGTTCGACAGTCAACTGTGTTAAATTTCAGCTCGGAGCGGTTGACCGACATGCGACGATCGTTCCTCTCTCTGGCAGAGTGGGTGGACTTAGTGCTGCCCCCTACATTGTGGACCAAATGGTTACAGTGCTCTGTGAGAGTTTCAAATGGATTTCCTTGATGCTGATAGCCCGATCGGGATAACATTGAGGAAAAGCATTTAACAAAAATTAAGTTAATGTTTTGGGTTGAATCTTCATTTAAACCGATATAAGCTCTAGGGAGCCCGAGAGTCGTGCCTGTAGGGTTACATATGCTGTGTCCAAGTGGCTGACGATCCATGGTGTCTGCTGGTGATCGTTTGCTGCCATTCTGAAGAGCAAAACTGAAAGGCGATTGGGGGACCTGGTGGAAGTGATGGAGGGGCATGGTGGAAGTGATGGAGGGACATGGTGGAAGTGGAGGGACATGGTGGAAGTGATGGAGGGGCATGGTGGCGATAGCCGGGAGGGTTATCATTCGGCAGGGCTGGGACAAGTCGGCGGTTGGCTAGTTGGTTAGGATATGGGTAGTATTAGTGTAGAGCTGCTGGGTCGTATAAGTGGCTAGTTGGTTAGGGATAGGGTAGTATTAGTGTAGAACTGCTGGTTCGTATAAGTGGCTAGTTGGTTAGGGAAAGGGTAGTATTAGTGTAGAACTGCTGGTTCGTATAAGTGGCTAGTTGGTTAGGGATAGGGTAGTATTAGTGTAGAGCTGCTGGGCCGTATAAGTGGCTAGTTGGTTAGGGATAAGGGGAAGTAGTCGTTAGCTGGCTGGTTAGTACTCATGTCTAGTTGGACAGGTTTAGCGTTACTACGATTGGCTGTTTGACTGATTATGGTTCGAGGCTGGTAGGCTAATGGATTAGGGCGAGCGGCTGGTTAATTAGTCGGTTTCAGGCAGGGCTTGGATAGTTGTATCCACTCCCGAACTGCTGACCCCTCCTCATCCCGGCCCACGTCCTTGTCAGTTTTAGTCCACTGTTTTTCAGCTATGGTTGCCACCTGTCCTGATTTTCTCAGGATCTTTTTCAGACGCAGCTGTCCTGGGAAATCTGTCTTTCCAGGGCATTAAAAGGCCGGGGTTTCGTCAGTTACATAACAATGCGCAACTCATTCAAGACAACGCATCCACATTTAGTGCTCCCCTCTTCTGGTATTGTGAGATATATTTTTCCACGATACGTGCCGGTTTTTGTATACCTCAGAGGTGGCAACCCTTGCCCACATTGAGAGCTGACCTCCATCCTCGTGTTGGACTCTGGTAGCACGAGCCAGACGTTTCATTTCATAATCCTCTTCTACGTCCCCTCTCCCTGGCTCACCGGCTCGCATTCTTCATAACGCTGCGCATCGTGCGGCAGTTGTGTCGTGATTTTTATACCCCGTACGCACACTTAGACCGCGCTTGTAATAAGAGATTTTCATTCAGGCACTGATGTCCTCGTCTGGACTTTTTTTTGCCAGACCAGGACCGAGACGAGATCAGACATCGACCGACATTTAACGGCGCACTGGACAGAATACCTCTGCTGGATTTAGCCCAATTCCAGTCAAAGGCGCAGCCCTTCAATGACTTGATCACGCTACTGCTGGTGTAAAAGGGCCTCTACTGGAGGGAGCTCGATACGGGATTATTGTGGTCTACTCTTCCACGGTGGCCAGACATCTTTTGGAAACGATTGTAGGTTACCCACACTTTGCCTCCACCACACGTGAGCTGCCTGCTCTATCCAATCAGACTTGATCGATCCGAAATTAAGCTTCTGCTCGACGGGACTGGACCCGGACCAAATGGGACGTGGCATCTCCCACGATGTTCAGGCCACGAACATCACCACCACCACCACCAGCTGCTGCTGCTGATGTTCATGGGTCATGCGAAATTGAGCGATCGTCGCTGCACCAGACTTTGTTGACGTGATTATTAATAAAGTCGCGAATTTGCTTCGATGATTGCTCCAGTGTTTTCATTGAGACTCCACGTGTGTGGCCTGGGATTGATATCAGCTGGAGCTGCCCGGGACTGAGCTCTCGAAAATGTATTGGATGGGAAACGCAGCCCTGCTTGGAGCCGTTTATCAAGGCGGTCTGGCGAGAGGGATCGCTGTGGCGAGATGTTAACTACCTAGCCTGGTATACGGGAAGATCGTGGGTTCGATCCTAACCTTGACGCCTACATATTTTGAGTTGGTATGTTCGCCCCGTGGTCACGTGAAACGTGCGTTTTTTTATTTTACCAGGTAAAGAAAGTATTTACTGAGCTACATGGCTCTTTTTTAGAAGCGATGCGGCCACATAACAGCTCAATAAAGTGACTTATCATGTGGACATTTATTGCAGCCAAATACAGCAGCAAATAATACCACCACCATACTCCCATCAACACAATATAATTATACTGTCATCAATCCATGTCTATCCTGCACAGCAGCTGAATTAATCACTCCACCCCCGTTATATGCGTGATTCTGGAGTGTTTGTAGCCTTTGGCTGCCAATCCGATTGCCGAACGGATACATAATGTCGCACTAATTGCACACAAAGTGCCTGCCACAAATGAACCACATTACCTCGCTGATCTCGTCAAGGAGCATGAACCATCACGCGACACTCCGGTGGTCATCCTCGAAGCAGCAGGAGCAGCGGATTTTGGTTAACCATCGAACAAAGGAGGTGGGTCACCACTTCACGCGCTTTTCAGATGCGCTTCTGCGGCCGTCTGGAACGCTCTTCCTTCCGATGTTAGGGAGCCACTGGAGCTGTGCACTTTTACATCATCCAGATTGACAAACTCATTCCTTTACAACTGCTTTTTGTATTTAGTTTCTTGTCCTTACCCCGCGCCTCCGATTAGCGTGGTTGGCTACGTACGGTGTGAAAGAAGTGTGAAATATATTTCCCTTATTACAGACCAATTCAGACTTCATTGGTCACCCCGCGCCCTTATAAATCTCAACGTTCATCCGACAAAGTCCCATCACCAGTGCCGGATAATTCTAGTAGCAACAGTATCTACATATGTAGCAGCTACACATGTAGTAGCTACGGGTACCGCACTTTCAAGGGCCCCGCGCTAAATGCTTTCAATATATCAATTCCAGTTCGGTGATTCTGCACTTGCTCTATTACTATAGTACTATACCACCTTCAACTTTTACGAACGACTGGGTGTTTAAGGTTAGCGATTTGTGGTATTATCTGGCTGTATAGCAAATGAAAAAATACAATTACTTTACTATGCAAGTTAAACATTTGTGTTTTAACATTTAGGTGTTTTTATTTTATTTAGGGCCCCTTTATAACATATGCTACAGGCCCCGCACTAGCTTCATCCGGTACTGCCCATCACGAGGGAGAAACACCAACACATGTACAAAACGCATGTTGCTGCCCGCATTGAAACGGCTATACGCCGCACGGACCCGCAACAACTCAATTCGCCTGATATCAAAACACGTGTTGGTTGACAAGCCATGCAGGCTCGCGGTGGGGTGGATCAGTGAGGTTAACAACGATGCCCCTGACGTGCGGCGTGGCCCATCAACCCCTGGCTGCCTCCGTCTCTGCGTAAAACGAAATGCCGAGCATGGCATTTCGCCTGCAATGCATTTCTCTACGCACTTTTCAGCGTTTGTTCGCTGTTATCTGCCCGTCGAGGTTGTTTTCATCCGATTAGAATATAATCAACGCAGTCTATTTCACAAGGTCATCATCATCATCATAATGATAACGACTCTAATGCATCGCAGTCCTTTGTCAAATCCACTACCGGATGAAGAGCCTCCAACCCCCACGCCGGTGTCGGTAAATAGACCATACTTCACCATTCCAGGTAAATTGACCATACTTCACCACTCTAGGTAAATTGACCATACTTCACCACTCTAGGTAAATTGACCATACTTCACCACTCTAGTTAAATTGACCATACTTCACCACTCTAAGTAAATTGACCATACTTCACGACTCTAGTTAAATTGACCATACTTCACCACTCTAGTTAAATTGACCATACTTCACCACTCTAAGTAAATTGACCATACTTCACCACTCTAAGTAAATTGACCATACTTCACCACTCTAAGTAAATTGACCATACTTCACCACTCTAGTTAAATTGACCATACCTCACCACTCTAGTTAAATTGACCATACTTCACCACTCCAGATAAATTGACCATACCTCACCACTCCGCTCCTCTCCGTGACGACACCGCCGCTTGGGGTCACGGGGTCACGGCGGTCACGTGACGCGGCCGTCATGGCGGCGGGCGTTCGGCGTGGTGGTGGTGGCGGTGACGGCGGCGGTGGAGGAGGAGGAGGCGTGTCGGCCTCGCAGCTTCAGCGCTGAGCTCCTTGTTGTCACCCGCTGCTGCTGCTGCTGCTACAGCTGCTGCTGCTGCTGTCACACAGCTGTCGCTGCGGGGTGTTTCGTTGCATCCTCCGCTACGCACAGCACGGCGGACGGACGCCGCAACGCTTGGCACGGGTACGCCGGGGCCTACAGCGGGGGGCTCTGGGAGGGGGGGCAGGGGGGTCGTGGTGAGGGGATATCTGAGATCGAGGGGTTCCGTGGCTGGGGGTCTCCCCTAACCCCCTCACGAACCCCCCCCCCCCCCCCCGGAGTTTTTCGGGGGCTGCGTGGTGCGAAACGCCCAAGGGGTTCGTGGGTTCCGGGTTTGAGGCTTCGCGCTATGAGACATTCGGGGGATTTTTGTTATTTTGTTACCTCTGGACGGTCTCCAGACGTTCCCGAGTGGGCTCTGTCGTTGGGGATTCTTCGGCTCTCGGCGGCAATGTCTTTAGCGGGGGTTACGTGCTCTGCGCGGCTCTCCTCTGACGGCCCACGGGGTCGCGTTGTCTATCCAACGTTGTTTTTGAAGAGGTTCAAAGGTTTGAGTTTGTGGGGGTGGTTCGCAAGTGGAGGTGTGCGTTGATTGGAGGGTCAATCGTTCTCTCGGGGGGGGGTCCAGAGGTCAGGGGTTGTGGGAGTTGTTGGGGTTTGCGCGTTAACAGACCCCAGGGTTTATGGGTTCCGGATTCAAGGAAAACGGTTCATGGGGTGTGGGGGTTCTACAGGGTTATAGGTTTCCAGCGGTACGAGGGTTTGAACTGAGGTCTGAAGTTGTAAGGCTGCAGGTCCCAAACCCGGAGTTTTAAAAGTTCGGCGATGCTCTGCGTGGGGTGGGGGGGGGTCACTGGTTCCACGTTCCACAGGGATTGGTCGACCCTCATGATTCTGCATCTAGACCGCGGTGAAGATGTTTGGGATCCGAGCTTCCGAGGTTCTAGAATCTGGGGTCCGAAGCACCTCCGATTAGCACGGTTGGCTACGTACGGTGCGAAAGAAGTTCGGCACACATTCAGGGTTTACAGCTTCCACGTAAAATGTTCGTGGTTGTTGTTCGGCAGCTCCCCCGGTGTCCAGACGGGTTCGCTGCACGCGCTGGGAGCGTCTTGAGAGACTGAATTGAGCAGCTTATCGTGCATGTATGTACCTTGAGCTTATTTACGTAGATAGTCTGCCGTCGGATGTCATATGTGTACACACGGTGCATGTATATGACATTGCGCCTTCTGCTGTTACTCTCGAGAAGAGCGAGGAAGTGAGGCGACTACCCTAAAGCACATGGGGGAGAGATGTGTGTGTTTGTGTGTCTTCTTGTTCATCACATGGGAGAGACGTGTTTGTGTGTCTTCTTGTTCATCACATGGGAGAGGTGTGTGTGTTTGTGT
>CM025626.2:9485790-9496599 GCA_014621495.2 Entosphenus tridentatus
ATCAGCAGCAGGAGTAGTAGTAGTATCAGTAGTAGTATCAGCAGCAGTAGTATCAGCAGTAGTAGTAGTATCACCAGCAGCAGTAGTATCACCAGCAGCAGTAGTATCACCAGCAGCAGTAGTATCAGCAGTAGTATCAGCAGCAGTAGTAGTATCACCAGCAGTAGTATCAGCAGCAGTAGTAGTATCATCACCAGCAGCAGCAGTGGTAGTATCACCAGCAGTTGTAGTATCAGCAGCAGTAGTATCAGCAGTAGTAGTATCAGCAGCAAAGTAGTATCAGCAGCAAAGTAGTATCAGCAGCAGTAGTAGTATCAGTATCACCAGCAGTAGTATTAGCAGCAGTAGTAGTATCATCACCAGCAGCAGCATCAGCAGCAGTATCATAAGCAGGAGTAGTATCAGAAGTATCAGCAGCATCAGCAACAGCATTGTTAGTCGCTGCAGCAGCAGTAACAGCTGCAGCAATAATAGGAGCATCATCATCATCATCAGCAGCAGTGACATCCAAGTTGTGTCGTGCACCCCTTCGCCTGAGCAATTATCATATGCCCCCCCCCCCCCCCCAATTTGGATAGGGTCACGCTCGAGGGTGACACGTGTTACAGCGTGACACGTGTGACAGGAGTGACGTCACACGTGGATTAACAACATCAACAACAACAACAACGACCGGACTCGAACCATCACGCACGGAGCTCGCAGGCCGCTCGCTTTCGGGGTGTCCGCTGCGTTCATTGTACGGCGCTCGCGACTTGCTGCCGACCACGTGGAAACTACCTCGGTGCCGCTGGCCTGGCCAGGTCGAAGTTGGGACCTAAAAAAACTAAGACACAGACAAAGATCCCCCGTGTAGCCTTAACAGACTGTAGGGGCAAGTGCTGTTAGCGAGCACCTATGAAGGCCGGCATGGCACACGAGGGGGTGGGTGGCCAACACCACGCCCGGCAGCCTTTGTCTCCCCAGTGGTGATGTTTACACATCGCACCAGGTACTCGCTTGAGGCTGAGTCGACCTAGGGGAGGCCCAGGACCGGTTCAGATAATCGTCGTGTTGGCCGTGAGCGGGAATCGAACCCGGGTCGCTAGGTTCGTAGCGCAGCGTGCTAACCGCTGCACCACCGCTCACCACCACAAACACACCCAAGGTCAAGAGGTCATCATGGCCAATGCCGTCGATACCTTCACGGATCGCCATCGCCTCCTTCCTTCTGCAAATTCTCCGAGCTGCTGCTCAGTCGACTTCCTTCGTCCGACCTTAGACTCTCACCACCACCACCACCATCTGGGTCTAGAGTCGTCCCCTTGGATTCGTCCCTCCAATGCCCGTGCTGATAAACGAGGCTCTGCTAATGCCCCCTGCACACACTCGTCCCTCCCATCACAACCTCCTCCTCCTCTTCCTCCTCCTCCTCCTCTTTCTGATCGAAACAGATGAAGTTGTCACTGCGTGTCTCCTGCACACATCTGTCTCTCCACGTAAACAAAACCAAACCCCAGAAGTATTTCTAACACAACCTACAACAAGCAAACTCTGCACCGGTTTCGACCGACAGTGTCTCATCAACAGCGTCAGACTCTTTGTTGTCATCAGTGCTCGTGAACTGCAAGATTTCATAGGCATCTAATCACATCGACAGCGCTTTCCTACCAAGTACTATTGTTAACTTGCAAGTTGCTTATCCGATCTGCCTCCATCCTGCACGCGTGTCACACCCACCATCATCATCACCACCACCATCGCCACCATCCTCCTCCATCCACACATCTTTGTCTTGCTACGTTCTACCCCTATGTGTCCACGCACACACACAAAACGCACACACACACACACCACACACACAGGGCCACACTTAAATCATCCCCGGCTGGACTGTGGTTTAGAATTTACGTTGGGCCGAGTTTGTGTGGGTGACCCCCAACTCCGGGGGCAAATGCCAGGCTGCCCCGTAACGCAAATCATCCCTGCCCCTTGCCCCCCCCACCACCACCGCCGTTCTGGGCGTCCCTACACCCCCCCCCCCCACGAATGCGTGAATTTATTCCGAGTTGATTTATGGAGGGGGGTGTGGGGGGTGTGGGGGTTGCGTGCCCTTGACGTCACGGGCAGGAATCGAACCCGATTGACTTAGCTGATGGGCGCTCGCTGTGAGCGCCTCCCTCTCCCCTCCCCGTGCGTCCGTCCCCCCCGACACAAAGCGCTCATTCATCGCGTCTCGCAGTTGGGGGGGGGGGAGTGTGGTGTGGGGGGGGTCGCGCTGTTTGCGAGAGCGCATTGTGTGTGAGAGAGAGAGCGAGAGAGACGGGGGGGGGGCGGTGGAGTCGCCACCACGTGTGCGCGCGCGCGCGTGTTAGTGCACACACGCACGCACGTGTACACGCGTGTACGCGTCCGTGAGTGTATAATCGCGCGCGTGTACACGTGCGTGTGTTAGTGCATACACACACGCACGTGTACCCGCGCGTGTGCACGTGCGTGTCTAAGTATATACGCAGTGTGCATGCAGCGTAAACACGCGCGTGCGCGCGTGTGCGCGTGTGCGTGTTTGTGCATTCACGTGCAAACGGAGGCGTGCGCGCACACATGCACACGCGCGCGCGCGTACGCACGTGTGTGTATTTGTGTACACGTGTACACACGCATGCACACTATAAAGACATATCCACAAGCACGCGCGCGTGTGAATGTCTTTGTGTGCACACGTGCTCGGGAAGACGCGGGCACTGCGTAATTGTTGATGGGGGCACAATGACAAAGATCCCCCGTGTAGCCTTTTAACGCTCTTGGGGAAAGTTATGTTAGCGAGCACCTATGAAAGCTGACACGGCGTGCGAGGGGGTGCATGGGTGGCCAGCACCACGCCCGGCCGCCTTCGTCTCTCCAGTGGCGATGTTTACCCACCGCACCAGGTACTCCTTTGAGGCTGAGTCGACCTAGGGGAGGCCCAGAACCGGTTTTAGATATTCGTCACGGGGAATTGAATCCTGAGCGCCGCGCGTTCACCACTGCATTACCGCTCCCCATCATAGACACGCGCTCTCTCACTCACTCGCACACGCACTCGCGGATATTGTTACTTACGCTCCACTCTGACACACTTCTATGCACAACAATCCTCATTCGCCACTATGTGGTTGCATCACACACGGGGCTTGCGCCAGACTAGGTGCACTTTGAGAGCGCGCAAAGTGTCGAAGGCTCGCCTGCAGGAGGCCACGGGACAGACCCAGGTGCCATGAGTTGACCGGGAAGACTGTGCCCGTCACTGCACCAGCTTGCTGCGTTTTATCCACCCGGCGCTGCGCTAAGTTGTTGTGAGCATCGCTCCTCCTCCGCCCTCCAACTTTCCCCAGTAACTTCAAAGTGCACATAGCCTGGGATTGCCCAGTAGCGTCCTTCACGAGTATCTTCCACAGAGGCCGATCTTGACACCGCTGGTGCAAGTCATCGGCAAGTCCACTCTGCTCCACGTCCTCCAGCCCATCCCCGCTCCAAACCGTTCAGCACCCTCTATTCAGCCCAACATACACACTCACACACACACACACTCTCCCTTTCTCTAACACTCACTCACCCTCGCACACAAAGACACAGATCCCCCGAGTAGCTTTCAACAGCCTGTTGGGGCAAGTGCCGTTAGCGAGCACATATAAAGGATATAAATGTCCGGAGCATGAAAACTGATTTTTTTTTTTAAATCGCTTTATAACTGATGGGTTTCCATCGTGTTACAGACTTGCAATCCAGAGGGCCACGGTTCAATTCCGTCTCCCGCCACGCCAGGTGAAACAATGGTGCAAGTTCATTACCCCTCCCCCCCATCCCCGCCTCCAGCAGTACAATGGGTACATCTGTAAGAAGGAGATTTGTAGCTCATAGGATTACTCCAGTATGCATACATATTCTGATTCTGATGCTCGGCAGATCGCGTGTGGTGGCGGTAGGGTAAAGTTTGGGTACGTCCACCTCTCCCACGACGTCTGCGCAATATGGAAGAGTAGGCCAAATACCACTCTCGAGCTGCCTCCAGCGGAGGCTGTTCCGTCGGCAGTGGCGTCTGGGAGATATTGCGCGACTGCGCCTTTACCTTTCCACTGAGAAATGAGAAGCACGTGGACCACGCGGTGACTTACGCCGCCGTGCCGTTTGTTGTTCCGAACATTCCAACAGCAATGACTCTCAACGAACGTAACACACACACACACACAGTGCACACACACACACACAGTGCACACACACACACACACCACTCGGTCTTTTCGCGGCAGCGAGGCTCGCACTGAGAGGAGCCGTGCGCTTCACAGACAAAGATCCCCCGGGTAGCCTCAACAGACTGTTGGGGCAAGTGCTGTTGGCGAGTAATACTTATGAAGACCACCGCGGGGTGTGGGTGGCCAGCACCACGCCCGACCACCTTTGACTCCCCCAGGTGTTGATGTTTTACACACCCCCAGAGTCGACCTCGGGGAGGGGAGGGGGGGCAGGGATGGTTAGTCGCTCCTCATTGACCGTACGGAATTCCATCACCGGCACCGCAGCTCAGATCCGTGTCCTCCATCCATCCCCTCCCATCCTGAGCTCCATCTTCTCCCCCCTCGCCGTCCTCCCGGCTCCTCCGTTGTCTCCGCAGCCGACCCTCTGGTGCGCGTGGACGGCTCCCCTCGCTGCTGCTTCTTCCGATTCACGCCCAAGATGATGCTCAACAAGGTGGTGAAGGCATACCTGTGGGTGTACCTGCGGCCCGTCGATGCTCGCAGCACGGTGTTCATCCAGGTGCTGCGCCTTATACCGCTCTCCAAGGGCGGCACCGTGCGCATTCGCTCGCTCAAGACCGACCTGGGCTCCCGCGCGGGGCAATGGCAGAGCATCGACTTCAAGTACATCCTCCACAACTGGTTCCTGCACCCCGAGACCAACTGGGGAGTGGAGATCAAGGCGGTGGACGAGCGGGGCAACGACCTCGCCATCACGGCGCCGGCACCCGGCGAGGAGGGACTGGTAGGTAGAGGTGGAGGTTGCTGCTGTTGTTTGTTGTTGTTGTTGCTGCTGGTGGTGGTGGTGGTGATGGCTGGTGTTGGGAGTGGTGGTGGTGGCTGGTGTTGGGTGTGGTGGTGATGATGGTGATGGCTGATGTTGGGTGTCGTGGTGGTGATGGTTAGTGTTGGGAGTGGTGGTGGTGGTGATGGTGATGGCTGGTTTTGGGATTTGTGATGACTTTGTTGGTGGTGATGGTAATGGGTGGTGATGGTAATGGCTGGTGTTGGGTGTGGTGGTGGTGGTGGTGGTGATGGCTGGTGTTGGGTGTGGTGGTGGTGATGGTAATGGCTGGTGTTGGGAGTGGTGATGGTAATGGCTGGTTTTGGAATTTGTGATGACTTTGTTGGTGGTGATGGTAATGGGTGGTGATGGTAATGACTGGTGTTGGGAGTGGTGATATTGGTGGTCGTGGTGGTGATAATGGTGGTGGCAGAGGTGGGGATGATAGTGAGTAAAGTATTGGTAGTGGTGATGATGGTGGTAAGTGGTATGAGTGGCAAAAACAACCGCCTACCTCATCGTGGTGCCGGACGGCAACACTGTGGTGGTCAGTGCCGTGGGGCGAGGTCCAATTTAGATTGGCCTTTCCTTTCATGGCATTTGTAACCACCAGTGGCCAAATGGGGGCTCTGGATGGGTGCGAGGGGCTGGTAACCCCTCCACTTTCAATTAACTACCACTAAATTACGATGCAAAAAACGTATTAAGCTTGTGCCGGAGGCCCTGGGGGGACAGGCGTCTATGACGTCTCCTGGCCAAACCCCATTTGGCAGGGCCAGGAGACTGAATCCTTACCCTCGGGGCTCCTCCAGAAACAACAAAAAGCCACTTCGGATGGCCACGTGGAGTATTCGAACGCTCATTGCGGAGGAGAGGCTGCCACTCCTCTGTCGGGAACTGGATCGGTACCGCCTAGATCTCTGTGGTATTCAGGTCTGGTGGACCGGCTCTGGCTCCTGCCACCTCTACTCAGGGAAGGAGACTGCCAAACAACAGGGAGTGGCTCTTCTTCTGAACAAAATAATGAAGAGGGCGTGGGACCGTGGCGGTGAGGTGTGGAGTGGTGGTCATGGTTACTTATGCCCCCACCGACGACAAACATTCGTGGAGGGATGCAGGCAAAGCTGATGAGTCAGATGCCTTCTATAACCTCCTGTCACAGGTGCTGGCTAAAGTGGGCCCTCGGGATAGAGTCATCTTGTTGGGTGATTTCAATGCCCGAGTTGGTCATGATGCTAGCACCTGGTCTGGAGTGATTGGAAGACATGGGTCAGATCAGCTCAATAACAACGGTAGGAGGCTGCTAGATTTTTGAGCAGCCCATGGGCTTGTAATTACCAACATGCTGTTCAGGCATCTGCGCATCCACACAACATCATGGTGCATGCCGGGTCCAAACAAGAACATCTGCTGGACTACATAGTGACGGAACAGCGGATGCGGGCCCATGTCCTTGACACCAGGACCTACCGTGGAGCTGATCTTCCCGCCGACCAACGAGTTGTCATCTGTGAGATGCGCCTGCCATTCTTCCACTCTTGTGGTGGGTGTACACCCAGGACCATATTCAAATCCATAGTGGCCTGGTCTCGGCTAGCTGATGAAAGTTGCATACGAGAATTTCATCATCACTTGCGGCTAGGGTTGGTATCGTCCCCCACTCTTTCTGATGTCGAGGGGAAATGGGCTAGGTTTAGGACTGTGGTTCATGCAGCTGCAATGGCTGCTTTGGGTACACGGTCCAGACCTCCTCAGAGACCCTGGCTGACAGAGGAGTCTGGCTTAGAAAAAGCGACAGGCCCACTCTAATCGTCTACAGCATCCAACGTCAGAGAATGAGGAGGTTTACCGCAGCCTTCGCTTGGAGGTATGGAGAGCCGTGAGGTGCTGCAAGGATGGTTGGTGGTTGCGGGTTGCTGAGGAGATGGAGTCTGCCTCAATGGCCCGTAATCAAAAATGGCTCTTTAATTCCATCAAAAATGTACCTGCAGTACCACACCTATTACCATCATGAGGGGAAAGAAGGGTGATCCATTCTCTGACCCCCAGGAACAGGTTTGCAGATTTGCTGAACATTTCTGTGAGGTCCTGGGGGAGGGGAAATCCCTCAGCCTGGAAAGCATCGTGGCACAAAGTGGATGACCATGCTAAGGTTGCGGTGCCTCAAATATTGGAATAAGAAGTCACCTCCTGTGAGTGGCTGGCTGAGGTGCCATCTGTTGAGGAAGTACTGAAGGCGATCCAGAGCCTGAGACCAGGAAAGCCATCGGGCAGCCGGCGTTCGACACTTCACGTGGCCTCAACGTGCACATAGCCTGGCACAAGTGTCGTGGTGACGTCACCGCCACTTAGTGTCGAATGGCGGTTGTTGTTGTGTGGTATATGGAGTGTGTGGTGATGAAAATGGCTGTAGTGGTGAATGTAAGGATGATAATGGTGGTGGTTCTGGCAGTGGTGGTGGTGGTGATAATGGTGGAGGTGATGTTGATAATGATAATGGCGGCGGTGGTGACAGAGGTAATGATGAATGGTGACTGATAATGATGCTGGTGTTGATGGTGATGATGATGATGATGGTGGTGATGGCGATAGTGATGGTGATAAGCGTGGTGGTAGTAATGATCGTGGTGGGTATGATAATGATGGAGATTGTAAGGATGATGGTGGACGTGTTGGTGGTAGTGGTAATGGTGGTGGTATAATATTATTGATGGCGGCAATGACAATGATTTACACGTGTTTGAACCTGTGTGTGTATGCATACACAAAGTGGGGAGCGGTAGTGTAGGGGTTAGCGCTACGCTGCGCTACGAAACCGGTGACTCGAGTTTGATTCCCGCTCACGGCCAACACCAGTGAAGATTATCTGAACCGGTCCTGGGCCTCCCCTAGGTCGACTCGGTCTCAAATGAGTACCTGGTACGGTGTGTAAACATCGCCACCGGGGAGAAAAAGGTGGCCGGACGTGGTGCTGGCCACCCACCCCCTCGTGTGCCGTGCCGGCCTTCATAGGTGCTCGCTAAGAGCACTTGCCCAAACAATGTGTAAAGGCTACACGGGGGATCTTTGTCTTTGTGTATACACAGCAATTTTACGTGTGCATGTGGACGCGTGTGTGTGTATACTGTTGGGGAAAGTGCAGCAGTACTTAGGAAGACAAAGACGGCCGGGCATGGTGCGAGCCCCCTACATCCCTCTTGTGTTGTTCTGCCCTTCATAGGTGCTACTCACGAACAGTACTTGCCCCAGCAGTCTGTTGGAGGCTACACAGGGGATGTTTGCCTTTGTATGCTGTGTACTGTGTGTCTATGCTCATCCCCGTAGTGTGCACACCCGCCCGTGTTGTCCTGCATAAGCATGGGCGCCGCGGTGGCTAGGAGATGTTGACTACCTCGCCTGGTATACAGGAGGTCGTGGGTTTGATCCCGACTCTGACGCCTGCTGCTGTATATTTGGAGTTTGTGGCGTCTCTCTCTCTCTCATCATCATCATCACGGTGGCTAGGAGATGTTAACTACCTCGGCTGGTATACAGGAGGTCGTGGGTTTGATCCCGACCCTGACGCCTGCTGCTGCTGCGTATTTGGAGTTTGTGGCGTCTCCCTTCCAAGTGGTCGCGTTTATTTTTCTTCGGCTCCTCCGGTTTTCCCCTCCACATTTAGAATAAACACCACGCGTTTAGAGTATTTGGCTGCTATAACTGTCCACGTCATGTGTAGCTATATAGCTCAGTGGGACTTACCTAGTAATACAAAAATAGTAGTTTAGTTTTTTTAACACTTCATCATCATCATCATCAGCAACAGCAGCAGCAGCCATTATCTATCCACTGCTGCGTCGAATGCCTCCCCGAACCGTCAACATCAGTCGTGGTCTCACGATGCAACGAGCTGATCCGAGGACGAGAGACGCGTTCGACAGATGCACAATGTATACGACTCCTACAAGGCATTGTTGTTGGGGCGCTGCGGTGGTGCTGGCATGTTTACCTCCCTCGCCTGGTACCACGTGGGCCCCGTGTGGGTTCCATGCCGGACCCTGGCGATGGCTGTTCTTGCATATTTGGAGTCCACGTGTTCGCTCTCTCTCTCGCTCTCTCTCTCGCTCTCTCGCTCTCTTTTCTTGTTTTACGATCAGATGAAACAAGAAGATGCTCGGTGTAGTCGGCCCTTGCAAAGTTCATCATTTCGGTTTTTGTGTTTTTTCTATGCTTTGCTTTATGTGCCCCCCCCTTTTTAAATGAAAGATTTTACGCTCTGCTCTCCTTCTTCTTACCCCTTCCCTCTCTCTCTACCCCCTCTCTCTCTACCCCCTCTCTCTACCCCCTCTTTCTCTACCCCCTCTCTCTCTACCCCCTCTCTCTCTACCCCCTCTCTCTCTACCCGCTCTCTCTCTACCCGCTCTCTCCCTACTCTATGTCTATGTTCCCCCTGTTTTCTATGTAATATTTGTATATTTTCCCCTATTTTTTTATTTTTATTTATTTTATTTTTTATTTATCTCTCTCTCCCCATGGTGGTCGCGTGGATTTTTCTCCGGATTCCTCCGGGTTTGCCCTCCTCCTCCTCCTCCACATTCAGAATCAATACGCGCTGAGATGATGATGATGATAATATCATGGTGATCATTATGATGATAAAATCAGCCACTGCGATGAGCTGTGATCACGTGTGGCCAGGTCGCTTCTGAAAAAGAGATACGAATCTATAAAACGATCACCTTTTTTATTTTAACAGGTACGGCCCACAGCTATTTTTTATAAGCGACCTGGCTATCACAAATGATAGCTCAGCAATGTGGACTGTCTGTAAATATAGAGCAGCAGCCAAACACTCTAAACGCGTGGCGATGTTAATTCCAAATGTGGAGGGGGAAAACCGGAGGACCCGGAGAAAAATCCACGCGACCACGGGGAGAGAGAGAGACACGCAAACTCCAAATATACAGCAGCAGGCGTCAGGGTCGGGATCGAACCCAAGACCTCCTGTATACCAGGCGAGGTAGTTAACATCTCCTAGCCACCGTGGGAGCCACGGTGACGATAACAGCTTAGGAGGCTTTACCTGTGTAATACAAAAACACTGTTTAGTATAGTTTACAAAAATCCTATTTTTTTAAATCGGTAGCTTTGTTGAAAATGTACTACCCCTGTTTGTGTTCATGTGCACATGCGTGTGTGCGCTATATACAACTGTGTGTACATCATCCCTTGCGTACTCGTGTGTGTGTGTGTGTACACATTCACGTATGCACCCTTTAGCTTGCGCACACGCTGTGTGTATTTCTGGCGCTTGTGTTTACCTGTACTCGTGCATATCCTGCAACACCTGCGTTTCTACACCTTTGCGTACAGCATTTCCATGGCAAACGCGAATAGTCGTTACCACGCGTAAACTTCTGCCACCGGGGAGACAAACACGGCCGGGTCGTGCGTGATGCTAACCATGCCCACTTGGGTGAGCGTGCTAGATGATAGCTTCACTTGCCCCCAACAGTCTGCAAGGCTACACGGGTCATCTCTCTCTTTGTGTGTGCACCCGCGACGTAGGATAACGATCGTCATTCCCTTTGTGACTCTGCAAAAAATGGCGAGCAACGCACCAACAATATTTGTTTATGCCTTTAAAAAAGAAAATTGGCCCAAAAATCGAAACTTTTAAAGAGCGAAAAGTTTCTTTCCCCGCGCAAGTTTAGCCCCTTGAGCGCAGAGAGCTCCGCTCAGCTCGTGACCTCCGCTCAGCTCGTGACCTCCGCTCAGCTCGTGACCTCCGCT
>CM025626.2:9531220-9545763 GCA_014621495.2 Entosphenus tridentatus
GGTGGGTGGCACGCGTGTTGGGGTGGGTGGCACGCGTGTTGGGGTGGCATGCGTGTTGGGGTAGCAGGCACGGGCCTTCGGTGGCACACTGGGACTTCACTGGCACACGGGACTTCTCATGGGGGGGAGGTGGGAGACAGAGCGGGTGAAATCGGCTCGCGTGTGGGTGCTGCTGTGGAGGAGAGACTGACTGATGCGGTACGGGAGGATGTGGAGCTGAGTGGACTTGCCGAAGACGTTGGTACCAGTGGTATCAAGATCGGCCTCTGTAGAGGAGGCTCATGAAGGACGTTAATCGGCAAATTATAGGCATTCGCCCTCCAACAACGACCGAAGGCAAAGGAGCAACGCTCACAACAACGAGCGGAGCGCCGGGCGGATAAAATGCAGCAAAGTTGGCACAGCAGGGGGTAGAGCTGGTACCATCTGCCAGTCATCTCAGCCAACTCATGGCAACCTTGGGTCCTGTCCCGTGGACCTGTCTGCAGTGAGCCTTCAGACACTTCACGTGGCCTAAAGTGCACCTGGCCTGGCACAGGCGCCGTGGTGATGTCACCGTCACTTAAGTCGTGAACCGCGGGTATTGGTATATGCCTTCACACAGTCGATTGATCACGGTTGATCGCCAATGCGCCAGAACTCGAAAAGCTAATCAGAATGTTGAGCCTTGAAAGTGCTTGGACGGGCGACTATCACGTGATGGGCAACCGAGGGGAATGCAACATTATGCGTTGTACTGTACTTCCCCCCCCCCACTCCACCCCATCTATGCTTCTCGCCTTCACTAACCAGCATAGTGGTTGTGGTCAAATAACTGACACTCCCGGCAACCACGTGAAGTTTGGCCCTCGCTCATCCAGAAGTGAATTGAAGTTGATTTTCTTCAACCTTCACAACTCGAGATAGCAGTGCACCCTCATCTACAAGGGTGACCCTCGCCCAACAAAGGTGTTGCATTTTACAGGTAACGTCAACAAAATCCAAGCACTCGGTTTCGTTTCATCCGCAGTCAATTTATTTTTTAAAAAATGTTTATTTATCAATCGCCACCTTTGGAAACGATACAAAACAAGAGAGTTGTCGCGTCAGCTGCGTGGTAAGACGAGGTAAACGATGACATGCCATGTCATACACGTGGGTGGATAATGGGGATTCAAATAAGACCGCGTTTTCACTCTTCCTTAATTCGAGCAGTGATCGGACTGATAAAAAATACACCTACTTTTTAAAAACTCAATTATCAGGATACTTGCACAACTATATAGAACTAATATATGACACATTTTACTGACATAAATGCGAACTTATTTCAAGCAGTTTCATTAGGGAGTTTCCTCGAGTATATTTGATAACCCACAAAATGACACTTTACAAAGAGTAGGCTTTTGTTGGAGGTAGGCATATTGAATTATAAATTTAACTGGCGATCTCAGCCGAGATTATACAATAACGATCTGATTAATTGTGAAGCTTTTCTCGGGGTTGTATAGTTAAACAAATGTGAGTTATCAAGTTTTCCCTGGAGACCACCTTGACAATTTCGTCGAGTTGATTAATTTCCCCTGCCTATGAATGGAAAGCCCCAAGTGTCAAGCTGTTTCCTTCCTGTCAAACTCTGCTCGTTAACAATTCCACGTGGGCACGCATTACATTGCTAGTGAACACCCCCCCGCCCGCAGACACACAACACACACACACCCCTACGTACAAATGTGATAGTGTAACGTTTCCAGTCGCTGCTCGGACGACGAATGCTTTGTGTGTGTACAAGGCAGCGCACAGAAGAATGCGTGCCAGTGAATATGAATTGGTTGTATTAGGCAAACAAAATCACGATCCACAAACCAAGACTCGACTCGTTTGCCTTGAGGGAGAGAATATAAAACCGGAACAATAGAAATAATGCTGGTTTATGCAATGCCAAAACGCTCCGCTCTTTTCAGCTTCTTGATCTGCAAAAACGAAAAGACGCAGAAAGCCAGCGTTTCGGTTACTTTACAATACGAGTGACCATTACCACGACGATCCACATGGCACTCACAAATACAATTTAAATCGACATTTCCTTTGCAAAATACTTATGGCCTCAATACCCTTTATTTGTAAAAAGGTAAGAAATATTCCACCTGAAGACGAGGTTTGTATTTTTGCATCACAATTTATGAGCACAGGGCCAAAGGTCCCAACATGCCAAGCGTTCAGTAACAAACAGAACCAACTTGCAGGTGTAATGGATACAAATTGTTCCTTTGTTTGAGTGCAAGGTTATTCTGAACTTGGGAAAAGAGACAATGGGAGAGAATTCCAAATTTAAGCAGCGCAAAAAGATGCGTGTTTTGTCCTGCAGCGTGGTCGCACAGTGTGGACGAGTTGAAACAGTTATCCTGGTAGACCCGAGTCTTCAGCATGGGCGGAGGAATCGAGTGAAGTTCAGCTACAAGAACATTGGCTGGAAGCCACTGCACAGCGATTCACTCAAGGCACAGTATGGAGAGTGCTTTACACGACTCATATTTACAGAGCCAAAAAGGTTGACACGAACACAGCACACGAGCTACGGAGATGGGGTTCAGATGAATCTGTTCAACCTGGGAGGCTTCACATGATGCCTCACCTCTCATCTCAGCAAATAGGTGACTAAGGATGCAATGCAAGTCTTCAGAATATACCTCTAGTCAATGTAATCATTCTAATATCATTGCTTGTTCATGAAAGCCTCACTGCGTCTCAAGGCTTTTCCATGAGGGTCCTGCTATAATGGGATGTTTACCCGATTCCTTCTTACGGGGGTGTTTCGTGTGCAAGAGCTGTGCAGGCGATGACCCTGCTTAATGAAACACAACCAAAAAAAAACAAATATCCCTTACCAAACACCACCACCACCATCAGAGCAGGAGTTGTGGCGCTTGTGATGGCTTCGTGCACGCTATCTCACACCACCGCTCGATCTGCCCAACTCCTGTTTTTGTTGCTATTGCTGTTAAATTTTAATTTGAATGTGTATTTTTCATTTGGGTTTCGGTTATGCAGGTCATTACACGAAGTACCTAAAGTTGAATGTGGATTGAAATGCTACACGAATTCAAAATATCACCATCACCCTTTTCTCAAATATTACTGCTCCGATAAACCAAGGCACAAGAGTGACATTAAACGGCCATGTAACGAGTGTGATTAAGTACCACGGTTTAAATCCGGCGTCCGCCCTGGTCAATACTGCGGGCGTCTCTTTCACAGAGGATGTTCATGATCCCCTGAAGTCATTCACAAGCGTAGGCCATTGTGTGCCAGAGTCATGGTCCAATCTTCCAGATTTAAAAAATTACCCACAAATTACTGAATTGCAATCTACACAATAATCATCGGCCGAAACTGCAAAAACTTGGCAGGACCCTCCATAAAAAGTTGTCATGAGACTCAGCGAGGTTTTCCTGGGTAAACGAGCATTATAATAATGATGAAAAGGCCACGTCACCCACCTCCGTGTCTTCGGTAGCAACAGCCGCAGCTGCAGTCACCACCCCAAACCGTTCCTTTCTCTTCTTGAGTTTCCCCTCCACCTCAATCTGCGGAAGGGACGCGCGCATATACACACACGCGAAGTGTCGTGTCGCTGGCGACAGCACGGACAAGAAACACGATGCAGTGAGCGATCTATCGCACGCGCACGCCTAAAAACAAGCCCAACGGAAAGAATGTTCAAAAAGAGCCCAACTATTTTAAAAACAAGTTTTTTTGCAAACGCGTTTGGTATTCTCATAATTTCAACAGTAAGCATTCTATTTTTGCAGGGTTACATTTGGAAGGGGAGGAAATGTGAATCTATTTACCCGGTAAGTTGAGCTCGAAAACGTACACAAGTTGGTTGCATTCTACAATTATAGTAAACCTGGCAGCGGCTCAAAGAACACATTACCAATATAGTTTACTAGTTCGGCTTCCTCTGCAAGAATGTTCCATCCACTGACTCCTCTGACCCTCCCACCCCAACTCCCCACGATCATTAAAAATGATCCCAATGCGCGCGGCCTGGTTCCAATTAGCCGGGGTCAGAGGGCATCTGCTCCATTAGCCTACGGGGCTGTTATGTGGCCCGATGGTGTGAACATATTCATCTGGCGTGGCGGCAGCCTGCGGCTAGCCATCACCCCCTGGGCAGGCAGCAACAACGAAGATCGCGTCGGAGGTGGCTATACCTCAACCCAGCGCTGCTTTAAACGAAGGAAAGTTGTATTCCACCGAGGGAGAGCGAGAGAAATCGTGAAGGAGACATGGCACTTCGATCGAAGATTACTTCTCAAGAGGCTCTTTTTGAAGCTGGGCCCGATTGCACCATCAGCAACTGATTCATCAATCCGAGGCTTTCAGTTGAATGCGCTTCACTTTAAACACTCTTCCAAGCCTTTGTCAAATCATGGTGGGTGACAGCATCACCACACCATGATGGTCATGGGGGTTTTCTGACCACACTTTAAATGGCTGGTAACTGTAGATTGGTCAAGTGTGGTGGAGAGCCGAAAATACTCGCCACTCGCGGTAGCCATGGCGGAGAATCAAACTCGGATTTTCAAAGTTGCCGAGTTCATCGCGCAACGAGCAAATCAATGTGCAACCACTCCCCCCGGGTTGTGAATACGCTGTGGACACATAGCCCAACATCAAGAAGGATGCTGCACTCAAGAATCTTCTATTTTAAACCGCGAAGTGAAAGCCAACCTTTTGAGCCACGGTGGAGACATTGACGCCGAATCGCTTGGCACGCTCCTGCAGCTTGGTGGTGTCCACCTGAACAGAGGTCATGCGGTGACTCACTTAGATAATTACAATACGACAAATGTGCGCAAGAGTTATTAAAACTTATAAAAACAATATCAAACGTAAAACTGTTTTCTTCATTCAATGTACGATTTAGACGTTTTGCCCATTAATGATGAGCATTGTAGACCTACCGGCAGTTTGGTAGCGCCAACAACACCTGAGAATGAGACACGTTCATAAATTAGATCAGAGAACATATGACTTAAGAAAAATAAGTGGTCTCGGGCACGACACGTCGCTAGAAGGGATGATGGCCACTGGCAGAGACTAATTATGGAATGGCAGCCGAAGGAGACACCCTGGAGATGTCTGCTCGTGACGGAACGAATAAATCGGCTGTGTTCAGGCGCTAGACGGATTTATCATCATAAGAACATGAGAGATATTGAGAGCAAGGGGAGGCCCTTCATCCAGCAGTAGATGTATCATGGCTGATGCCAATGACAGCTGTTTACATATAGGGTATTTCATATTGGATAGAGGAGACTCGGGATATGGGATCAATACCTGCTTTGTTCGTTTCGGTGGTTACAATCCCAAACCTGAAACAGGAAAAAAACCGTGTTAATTCAAGGTTCACACACTTGAAAAAAGCAGCACCTTTTACAGCGAGGTACTACCCAAAAAATGATATTCTCTCGTAGCTAAACACCTAGCGTATGTCGCAGGCTGTCCAATTAACTTAATTCATGAAAAAAATACTGTTATATTTGCAGTCATGGATGTCACTATGATATTTTGAATTGGGGTACGTTAAATGGAATATTGGTCAGTCACCAATAAATGGAACAATTTGAAGAATGCACAACAAAGCCATGGAGAAAAGTATGGTCACACTGACTGTTACGTAATTGGGCTAGGGCAGGGCATTAAACTAAACTGTTTTTATTTTACCAGAAGTGACCTGGTCACAAATGATAGCTCAACAAAGTGGCTTATCATAGTGTGTGTATATTTATAAAGGCATGTTTCTAAATGTGGAGGAAAAACCCAGAGGACCCGGAGAAAAATCCACGTGACCACGGGGAGAGAGACATGCAAACTCCAAATATACAGGAGTCAGGGTAGGGATCGAACCCACGACTTCCTGTAGAGACCAGGCGAGGTAGTTAACACTTTCGCCACAGTGGCGCCCAAGGGACAACGGGCGATGGTAGAGACAGCGAAAGCAGGGTACACGTCCGAGAGGACATATGCGACGGAGGTGAAGCGACGAAAATCAGCTCGTGCACAGGGACATGGACAGATTGTTGCATCACGAGGCTGTGAACGACGGCTTGGGAAGCTCCTTTTTATCGGGCCAATGATGAGCGACGGGATTGGGACGCTGCGGGACCTCACCGGGCTGCGCGGGCTGCCTTCTTGGCCTGCTCGTTCATTTCCACGTTGAAACGCTTCGCTCTGGTCTGCAGCCGCTAAAAATAAATAAAAGAAAACCACGCGAGGCTGAGAGCGCAGTTTTAAACAAAGTGTGAAACCAATAAATCCACCGTTAAAGTAAAACGCGTGTATAATAACCAGCTCTTCAAGGTTTTCTTTCCTTACACAAATGTGCGAACCAAACACACGTTAAACTAAATAGCGCCTTTAAATTTTTTTACATTTGTTTTGGGAGGAGGAAAAAAAAATGTTTAAAGTTACCTCTGCTTCTGAAGTTAGCACCACGTCCTGGACCTTCTTTACTGCTGGCTTCTCAACTCTATGACAACAGCAGTGGCAATCAAACAAAATATAAAGAACAAGAATCATGTATATAGCTATTGTAATGCTTTCCTCAACTGTTTTATTAGTAGCACAGAAACCGAAGAGTAACTATGAGGTCAACAAAATTTTCATATTTGCAAAATTACTTTTAGCACTGGTTTACATCTCCAGATTTCAGTTTTGCTCATATTGGATCATCTTTATGACAGTTATTGTGACCTCACGTTACCAATGGACAGATAGGGCTAATGCATTAACACTGTCGACCGAGTAATCAGTCAAAACCAAGCTATTTGAAGTGCAAAGTACGTGGCGGCAGAGTGAGGGAAGCTCTCGTACGGTTTTGGCAGCTCTGGAGGAGCAGGTGGCTCTTCTGTTACTTCAGATAGCTCCTCCTGTACCAACAGACAGAAAGCAGAAGTCCCATTGGCACAGAATCAAATACGTGCAGCAACTTACACACTGCGACATCACAAGGGTGAAATATCATGGTTATGAAACGTTTCTGAGGGCTCATGGTCTATCAGTTTAATTACCCTGACCTGTGAGATCAGAGTTATTTGGTTGTAGCTTACTTTAACAGTTGCTCATAACGTTGTACAGTGGACAATCGCAAGCAGAGCCTAGAGACAACGCAGTGGTGATGTAGTCAATACCTCGGTTTCTTCACCCAATGCCTCCTCTTCATTCACCTCTTCCACACCGTCATCACCTGGTAATACGAAGCAGTGAGATCAATTCCACGCTTGCCACAAGCACCCACTGAATGGACCAGTGTGCAAAACATAGGATAAAGAGGTGATAGCAGTCTCAAAAAATATCTATTAATTAAGACTAATATCTGGTGAAGCTAAAACTGTTCAAGTGTCTATTTCAAAGTGCTTAAGGTAAGAATGTAAAGTGCAGTGTCTCTGTCAGACAATCTCTTTGTAATCGACTCCACTCTGAAGGAGGTCCACTGCCCAATTTAAATCACAAGCATGGTGACATCACCTCCACGACATCTCACAGGGGGTGGGGAACATCCAGCAGTGGATGTACAAAGGGACTGCAAACTATCTCAGGAACTTTGCAGTGTTCAAAAATAAGGTACGTTCAACTTATTTCGCACCGTATGTAGCCAACCGTGCGAATCAGAGCTGCGAGACGTCTCGCATTTTACTCGCGTTTATTTGTGCACTTCTGCCAATGCGGCGACAATTTTGCATTTTTGCTAAGTCTCAGAAATCAGGCAACCTCCTCCCCCCCGCCGCATACTACGCGCTGTTTCCAGTCGCGCAGTACGAGCACTAGCGCCCCCGCTGTACCGTGCTCCAGGAGGAAGGACTGCAGGCGCTTGAGCAGCTCCTGCTTGTTCCCCTTCGTGTCCAACCCGCGCGTTGACAGCTCCTGCCTCAGCTCGGGCAGCTGCGAGTGCAAACGGAACAGAGCGTGTTCAAAGTGTCCTGGGCAATTGGTTTCACGATTAAAACTACGTTTTTTTCCCTTCCTGATTTTACCAGGTAAGGCCCACTCGGCTATAAAGCTCTGGTCACGAAGTGGCTTATTATGTGGAAATGTATAGCAGCGGCCAAATACTCTAACACGCGTGATGTTCATTTTAAATGCGGCGGGAAAAACCGGAGGATCCGGTGAATAATTCACTCTACCACGGGGAGAGAGACACGCAAACTCCGAATATACAGCAGCAGGCGTCAGGGTATGAATCGAGCCCACGACCTCCTCCATACCAGGCGATGGAGTTAACATCTCCTAGCCACTTTCTGACCAATCGGAATCATCCTCTGAACGGGCAATGAGTGGTCCATGAGCTAATCACGCACAACCAGATTGCTTGCCGAGACTATAACTTGATTTGTCAAGGGAGACCTGGACCACAACAAAAACCCCACAGTGCACACCGCGTTGCGATCAGTGTTTGAACAATTCGCGTGGCGGCGTTGTGCGTGCGTTGCTGTGTGTACAAGTGCGCGCACACACGCGAATGCCATGTTGTGTGCGCCACTTAAGGGCTCAAAGGCCCAAGTTGACGCCTGTGAACAAGAAGCCGTCTTTAAACCCCTGCAGCGAAGGAGACGCGAGCCTGACCACGAGCCGCGTGTGTGCGCGACCACCACAAACGCACGCACGAAGCCGCCCCTCCTCACACGCGCTGCATCGTGGCCAGACGCACGGACCGGCGTGGCAAGGCCCTCGACCCAGGCAGTGGCTCTCTCGAGCGGCCGACGCTCGCACGCCACGAGGGGCCAAACGGCAGCGGGGGGGCCACGGCGCTCAGAGCAGTCGTGAGTCGCGGAACTCAACAGACGGGCCCCGAAGCGTCCCAGCCAACGCCTCGCCTAGCGCAGCCTTCGCTAGGCCGCCACCACCACCACCACAAGGCCCGGCCCCTGGACCCCCCGTGAGGTTCCCCACCGTAGCGCGTCTCCTACCCCACCAACCCACCACCACCACCGCCACCGCGCGTCTCTGTGTCGTGCTCCCTGCGCCACCTTGAGCTTGGCGATGTCGACCACCGCCTCCACCGCGTCCACAGCCTCCTCTGCCATGGTCGTCGAGAGCGCGTGCGGGGCGGGGAAGTCGGATCGACGGCGGCGGCGGCGACTCACAACCAATGAGAGGCGAGGACACTGGAGGCGCGAGGCAAGGTCGCGCGATCCCATTGGTCCTTGGTTTCCCGGGGGGGGGGGGGGGGGGGGGGGGGGGGCGCGATTCTTGGGTTTCATTGCTGCGCGCGCGAGATCCTTAGGTGTCAATCGATTAGCTGTAAAGCCGATGAGCTGTAAAGCTCTTGTTTACACAGATGTTTTACGATGTTGCTGTGAAGGACTGTTGGCCAGAAACATCGTATTTGTGTATTTTTTATATATATTAATTTAATAGTTTTATATTTATTAATGTGTTGCGTTTCTTACGTTTTACGGTGTTCTAGATTTGAAGTTTTTGTGACTGCAAGGATCCATACTCTTTGGTTCATTCGGTAAAGTCACGAAGGTGAAAATAAAATAAAAATAACTAAAGAGTATGTTTGACGGTGTGTCAATGCTTTAAAGGACACGCTTGAATCTCAGGTTTCATGGAGCCTTGTGATTCAGAAGCTTGAAAGATTGTGTGTGATTCCAGGGGTTGTGTGTGAGTCTTGGAGTTGCGTGAGTCTTGGAGTTATATCAGTGACGTCCGGGGTGAGGTTAATGGCTGGGAAGGCACTGGCTCGTGTTAGAGCCAGATTCACACACGGGGGGCGTGGCCTCACCGAGGAGGCGTGGCCTCACCGAGGGGGCGTGTCTAACACGTCCCCCTCAGTGAGGCAGATGTGATAGCTGCCTCCCCTGGTGATTTTTCATTGCAGTTTCATGACGAGACCAGCGAGCCTAAATATCTTTATACACGTACGTGAAATAAGTTACCTGGAGTATGGAAGGCGAGGACATGAAATGAAGGGGTCTACAAACATGACATTGGTGACATACTGAGATGGTAACAGACACGCGCTCATTGCCCGCGCTCCATCCAGTTACTGAGGGGTTGCGCAATCACAGGGGAGGCTGAGCTCGTCGCTGCCTCACCTCTCGTCTCTTCCTGAATTCGCAGCGGAGCTCCGCAAATTTGGCGATTTTGACTATAAAAATGATTGGCATCGTACAGAAATTACATTTCTAACACAGATGAGTGGAAAATCTTAATATTTATTTGATTTGATTATTATTTTTTTTTACTTTTCGTAACAGCTATTTTCATTGGAGTATGACAGGCGAGGCTCTGCCTCCCCTGACCGCACGTCCCTGGGTTCTAGAGTCTTTGAGTCTCGGTCGCACCGCACCGACGTATCCATCGGATTTCACAACTCCATCGTTTTGCCTTCGGTTCCACCAAATCCTGCGACGAGTCGATGGTGTCAGTGCGAGGAAGGTGATAAGAGAGGTTGGTTGTGTATTCATTTAAATTCCGTTTGGTTACCCAGGAATGCCTCGCTGAGTCCATTTCTTTTTTGCAGCAGCGAGGCGATGCCGATGTTGCTGCTGGATGTGGCGTCCCAATTGAATCCTTTGCGGGCACATTTTGCAGCATTTAGACAATACCAGTTACATCGCATGGTGTTTTAGGTATGGGAGGAAACCAGAGACCAGGGGGAGAGGGAACCATACACACTGCACACACAAAGGCTTCTTTCGCACCGTACGTAGCCAACCGCGGGTGTACGACAAGAAATTTTACACAAAAATCGGTTCATAAGAAACGAGTTTTCAATCTCGATCTAAAAGTGCATGGGCGCGTGTGTTATCACTGCCTGCTCCACCAACCCTGTTCTTAGAATAATGAACTTGATCATGAAAAGCCACACAAACGCATGCACACACACATACACCAAAGTGCTGAACGCGCGTGGTCTTCGCAGCCGATGTGACGATTCGTCACGTCTTGTTTTGAGTGGAGGCCAAATCATGAGCTGACCAAATGTGTGCCGTTAAGCCGCTCCGCCACCCGACACTGCCAAAGAAATTACATCGTCACGTATACAGACTTTAAACACGCAAACTATATCACCTGCATCTAATTGCTATGCTTAGTTGTGAGAATTGTACTCCGACGTACGGGTGAGCTGATACAACAGCAGACCGAGTACGTTCAACGCTTGTGCACATGCCAATTTAAGTCGTTTGGCGGGATCGGATGGTGGATGATATAACAAGCGCTCTCTCTGCCCCTTCTAGAAACATCGTTAGCATTTACATGGCTCGATCACTCGATGAGCCGGCCTGCCTGTTTGTGCACAGCACGTGGCACGTGAGGCACTAAGTGTATTAATTGTAGCTTTAATGAGCTGGGTCGGGCTGGGTCGAGCTGGATTGGTTTCATGGGAACGGGCTCTGGTTTCACTGCTGGCGGTGTAGCGCCAGCAGAGGTTATCAACATCAGCTCCGCAGAGTGGGGGGTGGGGGGCGTTCGCCAATTATGCGAAACGGGTCCTTAATTATGCGTGAGAGTTGCACATGGAGGAGGAGGAGACGCGGGGAGAGTCCTCCTTCTCCTCACATGAACCTCGCCCCTCATCCCTGCTCCCACCTCTATCCCTTCCCCGTTGCTCCCTCCGGCTCCTCCCCAGAGTCGAGCCCCACCACCACCACCACCACCCGACCCGCTCCCCGCTGCAGGTGGTACACGTTATGCAGGGGGACAGGCACGCGTGCGTAGGTAATTACGGTGTATAAATAGAGGCGAGTCGATCATTTTCCTAGAACCCCGTGCGCGTATTCGTGGCTTAATGGCACACGCGCCACGTGCGGTTCATGCAAAAAGTCTGAACCGAAGGTTGTCCGCAGTCGTTACATTTAAATGCGGCAGTCACCCAAGGGCGATATCATTAACGAGCGCTGCAATGCCGTAGGGTATGCTGCCGTAGAGTAATGGATATCACGTTGGGCATTGCAACCAAGAGGGTCACCGGTTCGATCCTGAATCGGAATATGTATTTGTACTGGAGGAATCCGATGAGCTATAAAGCTATTTTATTCCGCACAGATTTGAGCTCCCGGCACGGTAGTTGATACGATGGAAACATTTCTTAACTCTTACACTATGAGATCTCTTTTACCAGTGGCAAAATATAATAGTAGGTTTTTACCCTTTTAACTGGTACAAAACTGTCACCTTTTTTCAAGGCATCATGTTTGCAATGACCACAACACAAGTAGTCAAAAAAGCAAACAAAAAGAAGCAACTCTGATAATGAGTTGTACGCCTTCTGGTGTCATCTGGTCCAACACCAATGGGGACTAGGCTCTAAAGAAAGCCGTCTCGGGTGTGGACCAATCAACTTCAAGGACAGTGCATGTTATTATCATTATCAGAGTTGCTTCTTTTTGTTTGCTTTTTTGACTACTTGTGTTGTGGTCATTGCAAACATGATGCCTTGAAAAAAGGTGTCAGTTTTGTACCAGTTAAAAGGGTAAAAACCTACTATTATTTCTTAACTCCACCCACACACGCAGGCAGGTCGCGTGCGGTGGGGTAAACCGTGGGTACTCTCTTGCAAGACTTCCTGCGAGCGCGGAGTGGCTCAGATAACCTCTAGAGCAGCATCTCAAGAGCTGCCTCTTGTGGAGGGTCGCTTCCGTGGCGTTGAGCAGGCGATTGCAGGGCTGCACCTTTACCTTTTTCGACTCAATTATTGTACTGCTCTAAATTGCCACGTGACAGGCCACTTTGTTGTGGTGAACATTTGTGGCCAGCTCGCTTCTGAAAAATAAGTTACTTGCTCAGTGGGCTTTACCTAGTGAGATACAAAATAGTTGAGTTTTATTTGTATATATTTTTGAAAGTGACTTGTTTACCATTCCTCGACTTTGCACCCCTATCGTGTTGTTGTATTGTTTGTTGTTGTACCGTTCTGACCCCGTGCCCCTCCTGGACACCTGTGAAAAAGAGCTTTATAGCTCATCGGATTCCTCCTGCAGTATAAATAAATATTCTTGATTCCGATGTTCCAATACCGTACGCTGTTTGTGCTTGGTGAGGGTTGCTGGATCAGGCAGAGATTGGCGAAACTTCCAAACCCTGGCCAGGCAATGACTGCGGTACACAAGCGCATTCATAAACCCGTCTGTGCAGCGCAAATGTTTTGAGTGTCACCCCCCCCCCCCCGCGGATGCGCGCGGTTTGGGACTCTCAGGGTTTTCCGGTTTCCTCCCCCAAGGGATCGGCCCAAACATCCCAATGCGGCAGGACCCTCCCCGAGACTCGGCGAGGCTTTCCAGGGATACAGTAAAATGAAATTGCATTGTATTGAGGTCGTTTGTCAATATTTCGAGTCTCGTTCTCGAAACATTCTGACCGCGCTGTCTTCGACGCATTCGTCGCGAGTGTAAGAATCGATGTTCTTCGAACATCCTACTTACGAACTTTCAGAGATACCAACTAACCTCTCCGTATGCCCAAGTTACCTGTTCGGACCCAGAGTCGTAAGTTCAACCGCCGTGCAATAGATGGCGGTGGTGGCATCTACATCTGCAGAACGTGAAGAACCAGTGGCATCTACATCTGCAGGTGATTATACAACGTTAAAAGCCATTTTGCCCGTGTTTAGTGTACATGCCGTACAACATGTTTGGAATCGACAGGGGTAAAGATGGACTTACGAACAAATCGACTTACGAACAGACCTCTGGAGCCTAACTCGTTCGTAAGTAGAGGAGTCCCTGTAATGTATGCAATCGTGTGGCTGATCTAGCCAGCCACTGGCGGCCGCTACATTCAACACAAAGTAAAAAAACATATCGATTCTGGAGTGGAATAGTAAGACACCGAGTCAGTGGTCGAAATGCAATTGTCGACGTCCTTGCATGAAAAGGTAATCGTCCTGCAGCCCATGATCTATAGAATAGGAATAGGACCTCTTCTGATTAGTGTCGAGAATGGCTTACTGTTGCATACCGACCCATGTTGACCAACGCCCCGAGTACTCAAGCCAACATACACGTCCAATTTCAATCACCTCTTCTCAAAACGGCGGTTGTGTAAAATCAGGTTCTCCTACTAATACGTGCTGAACACATGGACACAGATATTTATGTGTATATATAGATCTGACCGCAAGCATCATTAATTCAAAATGTAACATCATGTTTCCACTCATTTCCCCAAAGCCCCTTCATTCCGTGACCGGCGCCCGGGTCAGGAGTTCAACTCGAACCCGAGCTCCCACGGGTTCAGTTCGCGAGCTACGAGCGCGCACGTGTGCGAGCTCGCAGCTGCGGGACCCAGTTTCTTTCCAAGAATTCATCCGCGCTCTCCTCTCTCGCTCGCTCGCTCTCCCTCCCCTCCCATCACTCTCTCCATCGCTTCTTCACTCTCCCTCCCTTCACTCACATCACTGCCATCTCCATCTCTTACATCACTCGCAGGACTACCAGCACTCTCTCGCACCCCCCCCCCCCCCAATATCTCCCAGCTTTTCACATATCTCCTTCGTCTCTCCCATCTCCCTTCGTATCTTCCCCCCCCCCCGGGGGGGGGGGGGGGGG
>CM025626.2:9546163-9567116 GCA_014621495.2 Entosphenus tridentatus
CCCCCCCCCCCCACTTCTCTCCCAATCTCCCCCCACTTCTCTCTCAATCCCCCGTCCCCTCCCCCCCACTTCTCTCTCAAGCCCCCTCCTCTCCCCATCTCCCCCCCACTTCTCTCTCAATCTCCCCCCTCCCCCCACTTCTCTCCCCATCTCCCTCCTCTCCCCATCTCTCCCCAGGGCACACAATTAGCGCCGTTACTCGGCGGTGGCGGGTGGCGCGTGAATGCGTCGCGCGCTGTTTACACGGGGGAGGTTGAACTCGTGCCAATTGGGCCACCGGGGGGGTGCGAAGGGGGGCGGGGGAGACCCCTTCTGGCATCACGTGCAGAGGCGTGGGTGCACGGGAGCAAAGGAACATACACGTGTGTGCACAAAGACAAAGATCCCCCGTATAGCATTAATATACTGTTGGGGCAAGTGATGTTATCCGGCAAGGCACACGAGGGGGTGGGTGGCCAGCACCACGCCCGGCCGACTTTGTTTCCCAATTGGCGATGTTTAAACACCGCACCAGCTTCTAATTTTGAGACCGAGTCGACCTAGGGGAGGCCCAAGACCGGTTCAGATGATCGTCACCGGTGTTGGCCGTGAGTGGGAATCGAACTCTGGTCGCCGGGCTCGTAGCGCTGCGCTTCGAACGCACACTCGCTCTTACACACACACACGTGGACTCGACACACTCAAACTTACACTCATACAACAAGACTGTTGGGGCAAGTGCTGTCGGGGAGCGGCATACAACGGCCACCATTCGCCACCGAGTGTCGGTGACGTCACCACAGCCACTGTGCCAGGCTAGGTGCACTTTGAGGCGATCACGTGAAGCGTGGAAGGCTCGCTGCTGGCAGGAAGTCACGGCATCGACCCAGGTGACTGACAGGGATTAATGACATGTGCATCACCTGAGATTCCACTGTGTCAACTCACACAGACACTGCGCACCTCGGGTATCCGACACGTGGTCACCTGACTGCAGCCCTGTAACAATTACTATAATTATCCTTTCGCACCGTACGTAGCCAACCGTGCACATCGGAGATGCGACTGTTGGGGCAATTCTTGTAAGCGAGCTTACATGAATCCCGGCCACGGACATTCACACGCTCACACACTCATTCGCCCACACAAGCACATGCAGACACACCCACACACACCCACACCTCCATTCATTCACAAACCCACAATCACACGGGCACACCTATATACATATAGACCCACAGAGGCAAATATCCCCCGACTGTTGGGGCAAGTGCTGTTAGCGAGTACCACCGATGAAGGCCGGAACGGCAACACGAGAGGCGATGGTGGGTGGCCAGCACCACGCCCGGACGCCTTTGTCTCCCTCGTGGGGATGTTTTTTCACACATCGCACCATGTACTCATTTGAGGCTGAGTCGACCGAGGAGAGGCCCAGGACCGCTTCAGATGTTCGCCATGAGTGGGAATGAATCGAACTCGGCTCGTCCGATATCGTAGCGCAGCGCGCTAACCACTCGCAATTCCGCTCCCAACAAATATTCCCCGTAAAGCCTTTAACAGACGGTTAGGTCAAGTGCTATTAGCGAGCACCTATGAAGGCCGGCACGGCACATGAGGGGGTGGGTGGCCAGCACCACGCCCGGCCGCCTTTGTCTCCCGAGTGGCGAAGTTTACACACCGCACCAGGTACTCATTTGAGGCTGAGTCGACCTAGGGGAGGCCCAGGACCGGTTCAGATAATCGTCACCGGTGTTGGCCGTGAGCGGGTTCGTAGCGCTGTGCACAAACCGCTACGCTACCGCTCCCCAACAAAAATATCCCCCGTATAGCCTCAACAGACTGTAGGGGCAAGTGCTGTTAGCGAGCACCTATGAAGGCCGGAACGATACACGAGGGGGTGGGTGGCCAGTACCACGTCCGACCGCCTTTGTCTCCCCAGTGGCGATGTTTACACACCACGTACTCATTTGAGGCTGAGTCGACCTAGGGGAGTCCCGGGACCGGTTCAGATAATCGTCACTGGGTGTTGACCGTGAGCGGGAATCGAACCCGGGTCGCCAGGTTCATAGCGCAGCGCGCTAACCGCTACACTACCGCACCCCCAACACACACACACACATACACGTTAAAACACGCACGCACGCGCTCACACACCGCTGCAACACAGCGCTTCCACTGGGCCCTCCACACCTGATGCGTTTCTTGACACGTGGCTCCCTGCGCGCAGCTGCAGCAGTAATTGTGGAGTCTCCCTCCCCTCCCTCCCCTACCTCCTTCTCCCTGCCTCCGTCCCCTCCCCTCCCTCTCCTCCCTCTCCTCCCCTCCCTCCCCCCCCTCCCCTCCCTCCCCTCTCTCCCCTCCCCTCCCTCCCCTCTCTCCCCTCCCTCTCCTCCCTCCCCGCGTTGTTTTCACAGATGTCCGAGTGAGCTGCCTCATTTAGCGCGAACAGGCGCGCGGAGAGACGCGCTTGGACCACGTCCAGAGCAGATTCAAGTGCGTGAATGCGCGCATTTAGTAGCCGCATCGCCACCTGCTCCAGGGGGTGAGGGGGGGTGAGGAGGGGGGGTAAGGGGGGGGGGTGGGGTGGGGGGGGGAGGGTCCCCGGTTAAACCCCCCCCTATCCCCCCCCCAACCATCCCCTCTCCACTGCCAACACCTGACTAACCCCACCTGGTCACAAACACCACCCCTCTCCCTCCGCCCCCCAATCGCCTCCCACCAGACCCACCCTCCACATCACTGGGGAGCAGAGATTCCAAGAAAAGCGTGTTCAGCCCTACCGTGACCTACTGTCGCCATCACCAACGGCAACCCCATCAACATCATCGCTATCTACCCCCCCCCCGGGGCAACGGGGGGGGGGGCGCCCCCCCCCCCCCATTAACAGCAACACTGCCGCCATCACCAACAGCGACATCATCAATATCACGAACACGATAACCATCTCTGTGATCATCATCAGTAGCAGTATCACCATCGCAATCCTAAAAACAGTATTAGCATCATCATCATCCCCAACAGAATCATCACCAACACACAACAACCGCCATTCGCTATTAAGTGGCGGTGACGTCACCACGACGCTTGTGCCAGGCTAGGTGCACGTTGAGGCCACGTGATGTATCGAACGCCCGCTGGCAGGAGGCCACGGGGCAGACCCAGGTGCCACGGGTCGACTGACTGAGATGACCGAGACGACTGGCTGATGCACCACCTGTGCCCCCTACTGTGTCAACTTGCTGTGCTTTAGCCACCCGACGCTCCGCTCGTTGTGAGCGTCGCTTTTGCAACGCACACCAACGCACACCAACACTACCACCACTCTCAAGGTAAAAGATCCCCCGAATGGCCTGAATATATATTTTGGGGCAAGTGCTGTTAGCGAGCACCGATAAAGCCCGGCACAGCACATGAGGGGGTGGGTGGCTAGCACCACGCCCGGCCGCCTTTGTCTCCCCAGGTGTGATATTTTTTTTACACACCGCACCAGGTACTCATTTGAGGCTGAGTCGACCTCTGGGAGGCCGAGAATCGGTTCAGATAAATCATCGTCACTGTTGTTGGCCCCAAGCGGGTGACCATAACTTGGGTCACCGGGTTCGTAGCGCAGCCTCCTAACCACGACACTACCACCCACCATCGTCATCCACGCGAACGAGATCACCACTTAAACGTTTTCTCGTATTCACGCCGAGCTCCGCCTCCTGTGTAAAGTCCTTCACAACTCGCTCCCGATGATCGCGGCGGTGAATGTCCTCACAGCGGGGTGACGATGACCCAATTTCACATTTCCCGCATTTCAGGCGGCGTCTCACTCGGCGAGTGACTCCGCGCATCTCCTCGAGCCTCCGACGGGTCCAGCCGCTCCCTCCTTCGCCTCCTCCACCCCCGCCGGCCCCGTGTCTTCTCTCTCAGCGCCCCCTACTGGCGACGGCGGCCGGTGCAGTGATGTCGCCCCACCTCGCCCCGCACTGCGCGGATTTTTAAATCCTTTATATTAAGTTCACTTGCTTGCGTGCTTGCTTGCGCGCTAACGACCGTGCAAATCTTTCGGTCGTTTTTTAACCCACTTCCCGTGATCCAATCGAGCTGACATTTTCCACACAGACTCGTTGTGCGTGACAATTAATGTTCGTGAACATTTTTTCCCCAAAATTTTACACCTTTTAGGACAAAAAATATTATATTTAATTACCAATTGCTTAATGCTTGCGCTGCAATCATCTGACCCATAGGTGGCAGCCATCTCAAGCCAGAGGACGAGAGGACTCTAGCCGCCACGCATATAAAGGATTTATAGTGAAAAACCTTGTTTTTACGGGTAAATTTTTTTAATGAATGATGCCACCGCCAGCCGATGGTCGTCCTTGTTTTGGCCAGGAAAGCGTCGCCGAGTCGCAGGACTATTTCACGAGGGTCGTGCTACAGGAGGACCCGTGTCTGACAGCGAAGGGTATTTGCCTAGAAATATCTGGAGGTTCACCAGCATTGTGTGTCGTCCTTTCCCCGCGCCTCCGGTTAGCACGGATTCAGTGCCGAAGCTAGTGCGGTGCCTGTAGCATATCTTATAAAGGGGCCCTAAATAAAGAAAAAAAGAAGAATATTCAAACAGAAAATTTTAACTTGCATAGTAAAGTAATTGTATTTTTTATTTGCTATACTGCCAGATAATACGACAAATCGCTAACCTTAAACACCCAGTCGTTCATAAAAGTCGAAGGCGGTATAGTACTATAGTAATAGAGCAAGTGCAGAAACACTGAATTGATGGCTTGAAAGTATTTAGCGCGGGACCCTTCAAAGTGCGGGGCCCGTAGCATTTGAAGCTACTTTTGCTACTACGATAATCCGGCACTGCACGGTTGGCTTCTTACAGCTCAAAATAAATTCAACACAGCTACGGACATTGGTTGAAGCGAGTGGCAACCAGGCTACATACTCTTAGTTTTTTCGGTAAAGTCACGTAAATTAAAATTATTGTATTTTTATTAATTAAAATTTTTACCTACTTTTTAACCTACGTGACTTTACCGAAAAAAAGAGTATGAATCCTTGCAGTCACGAAAGCTTCAAATCTAGAACCAGGCCACACTTTCTCTGCAGGAAGAGGACAGCCATCAGCACCTTGCATGGTCGGGACCCTCCCTCCCGAGCGGCGAACGCTCTCAGAAACCGGCCCGTGGACACGAGGCAGTCAAACAAGAGGACTCGCGTCTGACTGCCCGGAGATCACGTCGCTACGGTTGGATAAACATCTTATTGTGGGGTGATCTTTCCGAACCCAGAATCGTTTATATGTTGTCTAAATCCCAACCGCCGTCGTGAATGTTCGAGTTGGCTGTGTTCCGGATAACTCCTCCACCAGTTTTCAATGGATCAGGAGTCATTTGAAATCCAATGATGCGATGTTGTTGTGAAAGAGTAAAATTTTCGTTTCAGAAAATGTTGTGTTGCTCATTGGCCAATACAATTTGGGGCAAGTGCTGTTATCGAGTAGCAGCACCTACCAAGGCCGGCAGGGCACACGAGGGGATGGGTGGCCAGCACCACGCCCGGTCACCTTTGTCTCCCCAGTGGCGAAGTTGACACACCACAGCACCAGGTACTAAACTGAGGCTGAGTCAGCCTGAGGTCGAATTGGACCCTGCACTGCTTGGCCAATCAAAATTGGCCAATTCGGCGTACAGCCCCTGCACTGCTTATCCGAACTACCATACGCAGGAGTGGGCAAACAGAAATAACAAGAATATCCATTTGTTGGCGAATTCGTTAAACAAAAAAATTACTTCATGGGACCTCCTTTGGCAGTACCAAAATATACTAATAGGGTTTTTCCCCTTTTTTGGGCAACAAAACTGACACCTTGCATTTGACTGCATTTGCAGTCAAATGCATTTGACTGCAGGTATTGTGGCTAATGTAAGCATGATTCCTTGCAAAAGGTGTCAGTTTTGTTGCCAGAAAAAAGGGGAAAAACCCTATTAGTAAAAAAATTACTTCTCAATATTTCCAGATCCGCAACGCACGTCAATACGAGGCGGTTCTTACAGAACCGCAGGCTAACGACCCCTGCCCATAGGCGAGTGGTCGGATGCATCTCTAAACTAAAAAACAATTTGTTACCAGCTATGGCCTACTGAGCTATGTATAGATATTTTTCAGAAGCAACCTGGCTATCACAAATTATAGCTCAACGAAGTGGGCTTATCGCGTGGAAATGGACAGCAGTCAAATACTCTAAACGCGTGACGTTGATTTTAAATGGAGGGGAAACCCGGAAGACCCAGAGAAAAATCCACGCGACCACGGGGAGAGAGACACGCAGACTCCAAATATCTAGCAGGCGTCAGGGTCGGGATCAAACCCACGAACTCCTGCATAGCAGGCGAGGTAGTTAACATCTCCTAGCCACCGTGATGATGATGAGAGACACGCAAACTCCAAATTCCCAGCAGGCGTCAGGGTTGGGGTCGAACCCACGACCTCCTGCATAGCAGGCGAGGTAGCTAACATCTCCTAGCCACCACCGCGGCGCCCCTCTGCATCTGAACGGGCTTGCGCCATCGCGACAAGAACGCGCGAGGACGACGTGACGTGTTAAGAAAACGAAACAAAAAAAAACCTTTATTGGCAGAAAATCGTGTAAACTAGAGTCCATGATCACGAAGCAGAAACCAGAGGCGCGCGCGCACAAATGGAGCAAAATCGACGGCGGCGAAGCGAGACGCCTCATGCACAGCGGCGGGGGGGGGGAGAGAAACGGCGATAACCACTACTTGGGACGCCGCGAGAAAGCGAGGGCGACTCGCAAAGCACGGAGTTGCGACAGACGACGACGACGAACGAACGGCAACGCACGCGGCCTCCTGCCCGCGCCAGCCACATTCAGCGGATGGATTTTGTGTGTGTGTGTTAAGATGAAGGGCGTCGCCTCAAAAGCTACTCCCCCCCCCTCCCCCGACTAAATATAAAGCGCATACAATCTAGTTCATAATATCGCGTACAATCTGGACAATGCAACTCCCTCACCCCACCCCCTCTGAATGAATACTTAACACACCTCCCGTTCAGTATATGTACTGTTGAACTCTTCTTACTGCTCACAAATAAAATACAAAATGAGAGCGAGAGAGACCCACCCCTGCAAACTCCCTGGTATGCACACTGTAGCAAAACGCCCGGCCTCCTGTGGACGGTGCCGTGTGTGTTCCTCCACACATCTCAACAACAACAACAACAAAACATGCAATCAACCTGAAGTGCTTCAAGGCTGCTTAGGGACAGCTCGAAATTGAGTGCTCTTTGTTGCTGGCCGCTTGGCGTTTCCGGCCTTCAGGCCCTATGCTCAGCAACGTCATTTACAAAACAATAAGAATCAGGTAGAATCCCTGACATGTTGCGCACCGCCTGGAACATTCAGGCGGTAGACATTCCGACTGCCTGAAGATTCGAGAGGTCGGATCGCAAAGTTCGAGTTGTCCCCGAGTCGCCTGAAATGTTACAGTGAACCCATCCACGCTAAGTTTAGAGGCAAGGTGCACCCATTTGAGGTTCCACGGCGGTTTCGCAGAGTGCACCCAAGTATCACGGACAATTTAACGTCCTTCAGCCCCATTGGCATGGTGCTCGCAGTTCTAGCCGAAACTGTCTTGGATGCACTTTGCAAAAAGGGCTTCATGCGGTCAACTCAACAACACAACCATCACCCACCGTGATTCGGTTCAAACAAAAGGAGACAATCAAAGAGGCCCCCCCCCCCTACACTTTGTTAATTCCAGCAAACACAAAAACCCAAATCGAAATAATCGGTAGTCGAGGCCGAGATTCGGCCACGTGCGAACAAGAGACGTGAATTCCGAACGGAGAAGGGGGGAAAAACAAAAATCACAAGCGAGAAATCGCAGTACCCGCCCACCTGTGTCAGCCGCGAAGGTCAATCAAGGTTAATGAGCGAACCCAGCCCAGCGAAGGCACCGTTCTGCTGGGGGGGGGGGGGTCATTAACGAGCTTAGCGCACCCCCGACACCAGCTACTTTGCTCGGGGGGAGAGGGGGGGGATTAGGGGGGTTCACACACGCCCCTCGGCATCAGCAGCACTCAGCTAATAATCACGATAATTATTAATCAATTAATATAATCGCAGGCTAATTCACTTGACTGGGCGATATGCGATCTGGATCGCCGGCCCAGTAACGCATGAAGCGGTTAGTATAATAGTACTGTCTAGTCGATATGCGCTCTAAGCCTTATCTACACACGTGCTGTTGATTGTTCAGTCGCGCGATAACGTCAACAGTAACGCGTATATTACTGTGATTTTGGCATGGAAACACGTCGTCATTCGCTGTATTACTACATTCATGTGCCTATGAAGTTATGGCTTATCTCAGTATGTTTTATTTTATATATATAGGGACTACTAAACCTAACGAGAAAACGCGAACGTCTCAACAAAAACAAGATTAAAACGACGACATCTCCGTGAGCAACCAAGGCGTAGACGCGCGTTGAAGCGAAACACTCTTAAATAAATGAGCGTTAGGTTTCTCTCTTTGTTTTACGAATGCCCCCCCCCCCCCAAAAGTGTAGCCAAAAAACCCCAAGCGATGCACAATCACATAAGAGGGAGAAGTTCATAGTAAACTAGACACAACCAGTGACCCACAAATGTGTCGTAACGTAGACCGTCACACACACGCGAAGCGCGGCCATTTATTCAGTAGAAATGTGAGGGTAGAATGGCTCAGGACAGTACAAAATTAACAATCCGTTGGCTGCAAGTTACACCTAGAGATCCTACTCTACTAGAGGCCACAGTTTTGGTGAGATACATTATACACTGGCCAGAGAAATATTCATTTTTATTTATTCAGAAGGGAAAAGAGAAATTAAAACTTAAGGGGGGGGGGAGGAGGAGGGTACCGCATGGGATACCGCCGCCCCGCCTCTCCACTTTCCAGGGCCGAGGGAGAAATACGGGGGGTTTCATTTCTTACGGAATATTTTCCGGGACCCCCTACCCACCCCCACAAACTCCACCCCACCCACAGACCCTAATATATATTTTTTCCGGAGTTCAGTCCCGGACAGCTCCAGCTGAAATGAAGCCCTGATGATAGAACCCACAATCACCATGGATGAGTTGGCATTAAAAACTAGGAGTTTCACGTAAAACTGCGTGTGCAAGGTTCAGTTAAAATGACGGATCTCTGTTCAGCTCTCCATTCCGAAACAGAAAAAAGCGACTCAAGGTCACGTGGTTTTTCTCTTTGTATCGGTTCACTTCGTGACAGTCAAACATGTTTGAACGTTTTTTTGTTTTGCTGAAATCAAACATTACTTGTTTAAACGCCCTCCAACTTCTGTGAACTTTTTCGAAGTCGGCCAATCTCTACTCTCCTCGTGACCCGCCAGCTATCCAACATCGCTCCCGTCCACTGCGTCCCGTGTAGTGAGGGTGGACATCAAAAATAGAAAAATCTGTTCCGACATGAAGTGTCCCAATCATGACGCATGCTAAAACAGAACGGAACGATTACTCGTCTTTTTTTTTTGGCGATAAAACGTGAAGTACTGCTGCGTTAGAATGCCCTTCAAATGAGGTTAAATATAAAAATATTTAACTACAACTACATGCTCCCCTGTGGCTCTCCGCGGTACTGTTGGACCTTTTAGAGCGCTCCTCAATCACTGAAGCAGGATTGGCTCGTAGGTGGCGGGGGTGTGGAGGTGGTGGTGGAGGGGGCACGACACAGGCCGCGCCTCCCCCCGCCCGCCTCCACGTGCCCCATAAAAGTCGTGCGGACGGGACGGCAGATTTTCCCTCTACATTCCTAAACACGAGCTCCGCTGCGAGTACGCCAGTCTCCTCGCAAGCACAGTATATGCCCCACCGCCACGTCCAAATCGAATCATGGCCTTTGTCCTCTCACTTCTCTCAACAACACCAACTACAACAACAAAACAACAACAACCTGACTGCAACTTTTGAGCAGGTCCCAACCAAAAGCCTTGCTGCTGGCGCCACACACACACAGCGGCGACTTGCGGACGCGAGAAGGCGCCACTCAAAGTTGTCGACGCTCGCCAATTGCTTGAAATCGATGCTCCCCTGTAGCGAGCATCGTGGGTGATAAAAGCTACACCTGTAATGCATCGCCACATACAACAAATGTTTATAGTCTCTCGACCAACTTCTTGAGTCTTCCTAAACGTATGGGAAGTCTCGTCTGCCTGATGAGGGCCCCACAAGTGATGAAACCGGTTTTTTAGCGCATCGACACATGATGCTGGTGAACAACGCGCCTGGGAGGCTGAAAAAAACCGTGCAGGCTTCCTCGCTTGATGTCGGCCAACTTATTTGGACGCAAAATTCGCGATGCAGTTACGCGTGTTTTAATTCACTCGTATGCGGCCCGACGTGGGGACGGAACAGCGTGTGCGCAAGGGGCGTTGCTACTCGATAGGCAGCTGTCTCGCGCGGGGCTTTGTGTGGGTTGGGGGGGGGGGACTTTGCGACCTTTCCAAATCGAGATTTCTCGCTTTCTTTTTTTTGGAACGCATCTACCGCATGAAGCGAGGGAAACCTGCGTCGCAACTTTTACGTGGAAACGCCAAAGCGGACGGCGATTTTTTTTTTGTAATCGAGTGCGGGACTTTATGGTTGTCGGCTATGTTTCCATTGAATCCTCTCGGCGCAATTCCCGTTCTGCGCATCTACAATTAGACAAAGCGATAATGTGGTCACTTCGCGTGCGCATTTCCCCGTGAGGACTACACTAATGGTGCAAAGAGCTCGATTCAACATTCGGTAGCAAATAAAAAAAATTACTCCAGAAATATGCCAATGTTTCACGAATTCCATAACGCACATATTTTAACAATGGCCCACTGTTTGGTATGAAGGACAGCTGGGCATAAATCGACAAAGTTCTTGACCGAGAAAAACGTAAAGCGGCTTCTTGTGTGTGAGAGTACGAATCGGCCTCCAGGGGCGCGTGCCCTCTTCCGGTAGGAGAAGTCTTGGTCACGTCCACAGGTGTAAACGCGCAGACCGGAATACGCAGAGATCAAACAAACAGGAAGAAGAGATAACGTCAGCGGTGAGAAAAAAAACGAATCCCGAAAGCAATCCTCCACACGTCGTTTTACCAATACGCTTTACGTCTTCTGGAAGATCTTTGTGATTCGCCATGCGTTTCGTCGAGCCACACAAGCGAGGTTGGGGGGGGTTGCAAGAGATATATGGGGGGGGGGGGGGTGGCTGCCCACGGGATCGTGAGCTTCCTGCTAGTTTCTGAAATAGCAGACGGGGAAAACGCACGCGCGACTCACGCGCATTAGGACGTGAGCCCACTGCACTTTTGTCTAGATGCGTTGACGGGCTAAACACTCGCAATGGAAACATAGCCGATGTCCGTTCGGCGTCCGTGAGCACCGTGGATGCGAATTCGATCCCTCGCTCCCATCATTCACAAACGCGTTTCCGCACCCCCACTGCCCCCTCCCCCAGGGAGGGCCGCGGTGCTGGAGTTCGCGTCTCGCTCCTCCGACGGCTGACTCGGGGCGCCGTGAGCACCAGCACGGGGAAAAAAAAAACGAACAGAGAAACGAGGGGCGGAGCGACCCTATCCTGAACTCGTAAGTCAACCAGCCGACATCATCCTCAACACACTCGGGGTCCAAACGCACTACCCCCGAATCCACGCGTGAACTAGCGTCAGTCTCGCTTGTGCCCTCACATTGGGCAGCTGACACTGGGCAGCAGTGTGCCCATTAGCCCAGACCTGGTGCAGATACGGGCAGCGTACATTATTAACACTACACATCGTTTGTTGCCCTTCTCCCGTACCTCCCGCTTAGCACGGTTGTCTACGTACGGCGCGAAAGAAGTTCAACATACATATGGACACAGCCGCTAGCGCTAGGAACTACCCCCCCCCCCTAACCCGAACACCCAACCGAACAACATCCCGATATCTAATCGTACTAGCCACCTACATCACGAGCCAACAAGACTCAATAGCCGCACGCGGCGTTAGCGCTAACCCCCACACGCCGACGAAACTCTCGGCCCCCTGACCCCTGATCAACGAGTGAAAGAGCCCTTAGCACCACTCCTGACCCCATTCGTCAACAAACTCAACTTTAAACCTGACCCTATCCAAAGCAGTCGCTAATACCGTCTCGAACCACGAACTCTATCCCCTGCACCCTCTTTCCCTTCCCGTTCATTTTTTCCCTTTTGTTGCTTACGGCCGAATCCGAGTCGGCGTCAAATCTGCCGCCCGGACCTCCGACCTCCGTCCAAAACTGAAGGACGTCAATGAACAAGAAAAAAAAACACCGTGCGTGACCCGGGTTGTTTTGAAATGATGTGCGACGTTTAAAAAAATAAAGGCCGGTAGGTAGGAACCGACGAACGTGAAGTCCTTAAGAGCTTGTTTTGTGTTTATCTGAGCTGCCCGAGCGTTCCCTGATACTTGAAGGTATTGAAATACTGTAGTGAGTGACACGGCCACTGCTGGTGACACACACAGCACCATGCCGGCCGAGCGGCCCAAAGGCACGCACGGACCGGTAGGCCCGGCACAGGCTCAACACAGCTTGTACCAGCGCTGCGAGTCACCAGGCGCCGATATGAACAAGTATGGCCGGTAAAAACCCCAGTGTGTGGCCCAGTGTGGGCCAATGTAGGCCACCGTAGGCCAGTGTGGGCCAGTGCAGCGCCGCAGGCACGAGTGGCGGAGCTTACGCGGCGCGGCGGCCCGAGCGGGGACGGACCGAGTGATGCAACGAGTCGACTGCAGGGCGGCGGATGAGCCGGCCGCAGCCTCCGTTTTTACTGTAAAAAATTGCTTTAAAAAAACCTAAGAAAAGAGTCCCTCCTGCCTCCCCCCACCGCAGCGGTAACATTCACCTGGCATCGAAGCCGGCGGGGTTACGGGCCCTGCGTGCCGCGCGAGGGAGGGCCCCCACAGTCGCAGGGTCCCCATCCACCCTCCCTCTCCCCTCTCCCCCCACCCCCCCACATCGTGGCGACGAGGGAGACGATGCCGCCACCCGCAAGTGTCGGGCGAAGGAAGGTATCCGCAGGCGTAGGTCCAGGTGGTCGGCGTCGAGGAGGTCACTTGTAAGGCGTAATCGGATGAGTACAAAAATTCATTTTGAGGTTGGGTGCATGTATACAGCACGGGCTGCTTACACTCGAATGTAGTGGCTGTTCGGAAGCCAGCTAACCGGTCAGCATGAGATTTTTTTTTCGATGTGTGTAAGAGCTTGCATATGTCTGCTGAGGAGTCCTGCTTGCGTGGACAGCCTCCGGCAAAGACACTTGGTAGGTACGCTGGCTAGCTCAGGATAAGTAAATGCCTGTTGAGTGGTTTGTAAGCAGGGATTGTTTTTTCATTTGGGCCCAGCCACACCCGTGCCTAAAGGAACCCGGTCGCACTTTGCTACGGCCCCCCCATTCACATTTCTAGTAGGGAAACCCTGGTCGCCCGACAATCTCCTATGCTTTTGAACCTCGTCCCCTCTTCCCCAAATTATGCTCAGTCGAAGTGCCCTGTGTAGTCTATAATCCCCAGCCCCTGTGCAGTCTATAATCCCCAGCCCCTGTGTAGTCTATAATCCCCAGCCCCTGTGCAGTCTATAATCCCCAGCTCCTGTGCAGTCTATAATCCCCAGGCCCTGTGTAGTCTATAATCCCCAGCCCCTGTGTAATCTATAATCCCCAGCCTCAGTGTAGTCTATAATCCCCAGCCCCTGTGCAGTCTATAATCCCCAGCCCCTGTGTAGTCTATAAGCCCCAGCCCCTGTGTAGTCTATAATCCCCAGCCTCAGTGTAGTTTATAATCCCCAGCCCCTGTGCAGTCTATAATCCCCAGCCCCAGTGTAGTCTATAATCCCCAGCCCCTGTGCAGTCTATAAGCCCCAGCCCCTGTGTAGTCTATAATCCCCAGCTCCAGTGAAATCTATAAGCCCCAGCCCCTGTGCAGTCTATAATCCGCAGCCCCTGTGCAGTCAAAAGCCCCAGCCTCTGTGTAGTCTATAAGCCCCAGTCCCAGTGAAATCTATAAGCCCCAGCCCCAGTGTAGTCTATAAGCCCCAGCCCCTGTGTAGTCTATGTATCACTCGCAGGCCAAGCACCCAAAGCGGTAAGGGTGGAACGATCACCCCCCCCCCTCCGACCCTGGTGATTTGATAAATTGTCTAGGTTCAGGGTCCGGATTCGCTTCAAGAACGGATCACAATTTTTCGTAACATTGCGTTGAATGTTGGCGGCGTTGGTGGCTGCAGAGGGAGTTATGTCAACCCATTATGCCCGATGCACTCGAATCAGAAAAAAAGTCGATTCTTACGCACGCGATTCGATGTGTGTGTCGTGAGCTTAAAAATCCAAATTTTATCAGATGCAGCGACGAGTCGTTCCACCCCTACGAAGCGGTAATCCCCGAACCCTGTGCAGCCCATCCCCTCCCTCCTCAGGCTAAGGCCATCTCTCAAACCCTGCTCAGTCCACCTGTTAAACCATTGCTTGGGTTAAGGTGCGTACATTTACAAATCTGCAGGTGTGCAAGTGTGGTCAGCTCGCGGGCATATGCGTGGGTGTGCGAGTGAGCGTGCAAGTCTGCGAGGGTTTGAGTGCGAGCGAGTGCGAGTGAGCGAGCGAGTGCGAGTGAGCGAGCGTGCACTGGAGTGAACGAGTGCGTAATTGAGCATGCGTGTGAGCATGCGTGCGAGCGCCGTTTGCATGCAAGTATGCGTGCATGAGAGCGAGTGGTTTAGCGTATGTTTGAGCGAGTGAGTGAGTGAGCGAGCGAGCGGTGTGTGCCTGGCTATCCCTGGCTCGGCCACTGTGAAAGAACGGGCCGGTTCAGCAGCTCCTCCATGTGACGCGCCACATCCATCGAGTCCAAGTCGAAGTCGGTGTCGGGCTCCAACATCATCTCCCCACTGCACGTGTAACACGCGCACACGTGCATACACACACACACACATGCGTGCACACGCATTCACAAACAAGCATACACATACATGGACGCACACAAACGCACACAAATATCTTAGACAGCAATATTTGACCGTGAAAGACATCTAATAGAAATAATACGTTGTCATCAATTCCTGCATTGGGGATTTTGAAATGTTTCATAATACAACTTCTAAGGGGTGAAGTGGCGACAGTGGTGAGCACACTGCAATATGAACCCAGCGACCAACATCAATGGCGAGTGATACATTCACTGGTCCTGGACCTTTTGCGCCATTCACCAGCATGGTGAAGTATCGTCAAGCAATCCTAATAATTGACAGGATGTGGGGGGGGAAGGTGGCCTTCATCCAGCAGTGCAGTGACAAAAGGCTGCACATATAATTTACGAGAATGCTCTCATATCCTTCCACTGACGTTGACCTGAACCAAGAGGCAACTCTTCGAAACAACAGATTTTTTACCATGCTGCGTTGGCAGCGGTTCACAAACAACAAAACAGTCAACAACACTGCCCACTAAAAAAAACACTCCTCCCAGTAGTAGATATCGGCTCTCGTGTTGTACTTCCGAGTCCGAGACTTCGCGAGCCGACGCTTCAGTCAGCGGTGCCCACACTTGCCTGGGTGCGTAGGTGGCGAAGGTGGCCTGGGTGTTCACAGGCGACATGGAGGAGTGGTCCAGCGTGTAGGGCGTGTTGGGCGCCGAGCTATCCGAGTACGCCGTGGCAAAACTGCGCCATAACAAAAACAAGGCACAGCCGCTAACCCCTGCTCTCCGCGACGCACACTCGGGGGCTCGCTTTCTCCACGTCGTCGGTTTCGTGCGTTCAACCCGCACATCTGCATACTCCTCCCGATGTTTGTTTTACTTCCAGCCCACCACGGAAGTGGATATCACACAGCTACCTCTGAGATCCCTTCGAGTGTGGTACGTGCACTTATCACTCGCTCTGCATATGAGAGTAAGATTTGTCGCTTGACAAGTCAAACCAGCATAGCAGATTTTTTTTTATTGTGCAGTCAATGGTGACCGGGCTGAGACCATGGACTCGCTAGACCTTGAGGACGCGGTTTAATCACAGGCGGCTGCCTGGATTCAAACCAAGGACCTCAATGGTGCCGGCTCAGCGATTAAAGCTCTGATCCAACTGATCACTCCACCCCCCTCTGTGACCTCTTCAGTTTTTGGTAGAATTCCCATTTTCCGGCAGGGTCCAGAAATATTTTCCGGATTGCTGGTTAAGACTCCAGTACGTGGCATGTGACTATTAGCTGCAGCCACAACGAAGGAAATACTGGTTGTGGTGTACCGGGTGCGGAAGTATATCTGGGTCGCCTGCAGAGCGGATCAGTCGGCACACGTGACTTAGTAGCCACAGCCATAGCGAGAGGCACGATGGTCGTGGCGTTGCCGCGTGCGGCAATGTTTTTACGAGTCGTTGACGCAGACAGGCCCCGCGAAAGTTAAGCGCTGACGAACAACATTTGTTTATACAAATTCAGCGGCTGTAGCGAACCGCGCTGTGCGTGCGTGCTTGTGTGCGCGCGTGCGTGCTTGTGTGCGTGCTTGTGTGCGTGCTTGTGTGCGTGCTTGTGAGAGCGGTGCTTGCCAACCAAGCGGAGGACACTTACTCGGGCACCACCTGCTTGATCTCCGGCTTCACGTAGCCGTCGTCGTTCACCTCACGCCCGTTGGCTGTCGGGAGTAAAAACAGGCACATTGAACGTTCATTTGACTAAATTCCAGCAAACGCTCTCTCTCTCCTTCTCGCCAGGTGTGTGGGCAAGTGCTGCTCCCATCCGGGGACTGGACGCCGCTTGTAAGCGTCTCGTAAGTATCTCTGTGATATCATGTTCCCTTCGGCTGCACAACCCCACGAAGGTTGGTACAGCTCTGCCGCTACGACGATAATCACAATACACCGGTATGTAGGTCCATATATTGAACTTCAAACGTGAGACCGTTTTAAACTCATGTCGGTCCACGGGCCAGTTTCTGAGCATTCAGTGCTGCTCAGGAGGTCCCAACCATGCAAGGTGCTGTCTGTGCTGTCTGTCTTCTTCCTGACTGGTTGCCACTCACTTCAACCAATTCGGGTTGGGCTTGCTTGAACCAATGTACGTATCTATGTTGAATTTCTTTAGCGCCGTAAGTAGCCAACCGCGCTGATCGGAGGTGCGGGGGAAGGACAACACAAATGCGTAGTGTTAATGTACGCTGCGCGTATCTGCATCAGCTCTGGACTAATGTTCCACACTGCTGCCCAGTGTCAGGGCACCACGCCGAGCGGGCGACGCCGAATGCACCGTGCGGGATGGGGGCGGTACGTACGCATCAGCGGCGTGTAGTACTTGGAGAAGGCGTCGTCCTTGGACCGGTCCGGGTACAGGAACTGAAGGTGGCTGAGATCGCTGATGCGATCGGCCAGCGAGCGGATGCTGAAGTCCTTCGCGGTGTACGGCATGAGGTTCCACACGAGCCGCTCGCCTGCACCAAGCACACACAGGGACAATGAAGCCGCACGGAGCCTACGCGGGCGTCGTTAGCGAGCACACAACAAAGGCCAGAATGGCGCGAGACGGGGATGGTAGCAGAGGTCGCAATCGGGTACCCGATACCCGTACCCTACCCAATGCCCGGCTACCCGTACCCGTACCCAGCTGGGTACGGGTAAGGGTACCCGTTTGCAACCCTGGTGTGGCCGGGTACGGGTACGGGTAAGGAATCAAAACCCGTTTGCGACCTCTGGATGGTAGGCACCGGGTATTCGTAACACAACGGATTTGACCCACGGGGGGAAGGACCGGTTCAGATATTCACCAATGATGTTGGAAACGAGGGCAGGAATCGAATTCGGGTGGCAGGGTTTGTTCTGCAAAGCAAGCCGTAACACGCCCGGTGACAATTGGTGAAAATTGTTGCTTTAAAAAGAACCCGGGGATGCGGCAAGAGGTTACGAATCACCGGTAGCCGACCGCTTTATAGAGTGATGTGGTTGGCAAGGGCGTGCGTGCAACCGTCAATATGCACCCCGGTTGGTGGGGTTGTCGGCGACCCATGCGATGGTGATGCCACCGATCTCGGAGTCGCTGTAGCGCAGTAGGAAGGTCCCATTGGGCTTGGACAGGAGCATGTCCTGCGCCTGCTGCTTGTTGGCGAACCCCAGGATGGCCCTGCGCACGGAGGGGGAAGGTGGCAGCGGCGACAATTAAACGGCGTCTCTGTACCAGACTCGGAGACGCGTTGGGCTCAGATGTAACGTCTTGGACGAGCACAAAATCAATTCTGCTCCAGAATGATCAGGAAGAGGTGTGCCGCTGCAGGAGGCGACGCAACTCGCCGCCACTTGTGTGCTTTTGCTGCCAACACTGCCGTAAGTTGACGCCACTTTAGCTTAAACGATTGAAATGCAAACAAAAGTTGACATGATGAATACTGTTTCACTGATGACACTTAACAGTCAATAGTGTGCCAATGCCTTGCGTAAGATTTCTAATCTTTGTGCTAATTTTACAATCTCTCACTGTTATCCAGGAACATCGGTATACACACAGACTTTGGACTGGTTTTAAAACTTTCTAGGTATCATCAGTAGAGTCAGGCTTGTTAAACAAATAATGATGTGCTGCTAGATGTTATTGCCAAGCTTACTCCACCTTCACAATTGGCCTGTCACTGCAAAAAGCAATATTGTAAAACATGATACATTGGACTCAATTCTTTCAGGCTCTCACAAGGGCAATTTCATGGAAATCATTACTGCCAAAAAGAGCAGTTGTCAAAATCTGGACAAGTCTGATCACTGTGGGCAACTGGACATGGCAGTTTTCAATCAGAACATAGAAAGAATGCCACATGACTACCCGATGGCGTGTGCTCTTGTAGACCAATCACTGCTCATCAAGCACACTTTTCAACACACTCCGTGTTCGTTTGGCAGGCAGAACGATAAAGTAACTCTATGCCACTGCTTTATGGAATTGCTCGTAGTTAAATGCATTGCGGGCAACGATTGCCCAAATATTTCCCGAGAATACCATGCTCTCGACCGTGGTATGTACGTACATATCTCGAACTGTGCTAATCGAAGGAGCGGGGGAAGGACAACCAAACGTTCAACCATGTGGTTGAACGAGTTTCAAATTAACGGCCCGTTTTCCGATACAGCAGTGTACACAGCGACCATGGTGGTGTACACAAGCTTTATTTAGCCCCCCGACCACCAAAGAATATTTCTTTCTCTGCCTCGGCCACTAACCCGTCGTTCCAGTGCTGCTTGAGGTGCTTCTTGGTGAGCTCCATGACCCCGTCGAACCACTGCCAAAACGTGAAGTTTCGGCCCTGCAGGCTTTCCTGGTGTCAGAAGGCGCACGCGCACAGCACAAGCGGGCACAGTCTTCAGCACGCGATGTACGGCAAGGCGATCCATTCGATTGCAATACGAGTTCAGCCTAAGGGCCACTTTAAAAACTTTTTCTCCCGCGAACGAAGTTTCAACATCAAGTCGGACAGCCTGGTAGACACCAAAACCTACATACGTATCGATTTCGCGTCGCTTCGACGCATCGCTGATATTGGTACGGGACTCGTTGCCATCCTAGCCCTGGCACGGCTCAGCCTGGGGGACCCTACCCTGTTGAACTGCGCCCAGGAGATGGTGAGGTTGCAGTAGTCGTCGGCGTGGGTGGACGTGCTGTTGAAAGCCTTCTGCGCCAGAAACACGATGTTCTCCTCCGAGAGGCCCCTCTGGCTCTCCACGCTGGCCTTCAGCTTCATGTTGAGGGCATCCACCAGCTGGGGCCATGCCACCTTGTCCGGCACCTGGAACGGCACGCGGCCCTGCCGGCGTGCCGGAGGGGTAGGGGTCCAAACGAAAGTGCGTATACGTGGTTCAGTTGCGATGCTATACACAAGGGCGAGTAGCGATCTTGCTTATTGAACTTCCTTCGGCAAGCCTTCCCCGCTGATAATATGTACACTCCAGATCTTTAGCCTTCTCCGAGTTGCTCCAATTAGACCTAATCTCCTCCTTTCTTCTGAAACAGAGGTGAGGAACCCAAGGCCCGTGGGCCATGCCAGGCCTGCGACTCTGATCCATGCAGTAGGGGGCAGCACCTGCCCACCAACCCCGCTACACAGCAATGATCATGGCGCCGCAGTCACGGTGACAATTTTCATTCTGAGAGCTGGAATTTAGCCAAATTAAGTGCAGAAGGCAATTTCACGTGGCCTTATTTTTGTACAGTCATTGCTGACCAGGCTAAAATCATCGACTCAATAGACTTTGGAACCTGATTTAATCACAGGCAGCTGCCTGGATTTGTACCAAGGATCGGAGGCCGTGCCAACTCAGTGCTCCGATCTCTAAGCCACCCCGGGCCACCTCTGTTGCGCATGTTTTTGTACGTCACCGCAGTGATGTTACTAGAGGGCGCCTGATACTCGATGTTTTTTTCTTACCGTAAACACAGCCTCCTGCTCATGGTGGACAGCCCAGAACACACAGCCTCGTTAAATGGCAAAGCTCCAATTCACATTCGGCATTGCGTTCTGTCTCAGGTTATCTAATTGCAGGTGACATGAGCCAGCGATTAATTAATTAGATTATAGGGAGAGAAGAGGCAGCGCTTAATGCTCCAGTGGGTTTCGCTGGGCCATCGCCAAACCACGGAGGCTGCGTGGATTTCTTGGCTGGGAATCCAGAGGCAGGCGGCGTTCACCACCTGCCAAAATTGGAGCCGTGGCAAGCCAGTGCAAGCCTATATCCGTGCATATAAGAGATCAGAGGCTCGTGGTGGTGTTGGTGGCCGTGAGCGGCACATGCGTTGCGCACCGGTTCGGCAAAGGCGTTGTCCCACAGGACGGTGGCGGTGGCGTTGTTGTCCTGGCTCCCGTGAACGATGACCACTACGGGCAGGGACAGCGTCTACGCGCAGCACACAGGCAGCACACAGGCAGCACACAGGCAGCACACAGGCA
>CM025626.2:9567126-9578941 GCA_014621495.2 Entosphenus tridentatus
GCAGCACACAGGCAGCACACAGGCAGCACACAGGCAGCACACAGGCAGCACACAGGCAGCACACAGGCAGCACACGAACAACACGGGTGACTCCTGGGTTTGGCCAGCCCATCCACGCAGCGGGTTTGGAGGTCGACAGTCAACACGTGCCAGCAGTTCCTCTTGGCACAAGCTCTCGCAATGTTTAAATTATATCGTTTCATTATTTAACAAATTTAGAAACCGCTAAAACAGACCACAAAGAGGTTTCAAAGTGCTGTACAGCATAACAAAACAACTTTCATTGAAGGTCATGAAAACACAGTTTAGAAATTACACTGCCTCCTAATATAAAAAAACCCAGATTTCTCCAAAATTAGTAAAGATATCTTACGAAATAAAAATCTATTGAATTTAATTCTACAAGGCGAGATTCTCAGAGGTTAGTGCTGAGCTGGGTCCACTACTTGTCACCCTATCCATCCCCACAATGTCCACCTTTGTCTTCATATTACTCTCTCGCGGGTCGATTTTTCCAAGATGGAGGAGGTACGGCATTGGGACTCCCAGTGAGCTTTGTGTTACAGGCCTGCAACATGCATGTGCCGGCGCGTGCATGCCGAAGCTGGTAGCTCGGGTGTGTGTGTGTGTGCGTGCGCGCGTGTGTGTGCGCGTCCTTACCCGGACTTGAAAGACAAGCTCATTGCCCCCGATGCTGAAGTGCGACTGGAAGAGGATGGTGAACTTCTCCTCTGTGACCGACTCCGCCCCACGCCGGTCTGAGCGTTTGATCTTCTTCAGAGACTGGACAAAGATAAGAACACAAAGATCCCCTGTGTAGCCTGCACAGGCTGTTGGGGCGAGTGCTGTCAGTGGAGCACCCATGAAGGTCGGCACGGCGCACGAGGGGGTAAATGTGTGGCCGGCGCAATAGATGACCACCTTTGTCTCCCCCGTTCTGTTTACACACTGCACCAGGTAGTCATTTAAGGCTGAGTCAACCGAGGAGAACCCAAGGAGCAATTGAAATCATCACCACGGGTGTTAGCCATGGCCAGGAATCAAACTCGGACCGCCGTATTTGCAGTGCAATGCGCAAAATCACTACGCTCGCGCTCCCCACTAAAACACGCACACACACAAACGCACACGCGCCGGCGTGCCTGCATCAGGATTAAACCACGGAGTGTTTGACACGCCCTCCTAGCGCTGCATCTGCCCTCTCCGAAAAGGGGTTGCCCCCCCCGCTCCCTGCGCGGCCAAAGCCAGAAGGACGCATGCAACCGACGCATCCAAGCTCTTGCCGGAGCGCTCACCATGTTCCTGAAGTTGGCGGTGAGAGTCCCTGTGGCCTGCTGGAACTCCATGACGCTGCAGTTGTTGAGGATGTCTCCACTGCTCTCACTGTACGAACAGACAAGGAGACCATTGGTAGGAGTTTAGAGCAAAAGTGTTTTGCACTTTTGCTCTAAAGTGTTTTGCAAATGTAAAGAATAATGAAGAAGTCCGGCAGACGCAGACTCCGACGTATACACAAATGACTTTAGGAAGCGCATTGTTGTATTCCATTAAAGCACGACTAACTTCCTCGTCCCAGTAAAATAGCGTCGTTCTTTCTTGAACCGCATTTGTTCCTAGAAACGGTGAAGTCTCGGCACCAAAGTGGGAGTCTACCAGTGTTGTGTTTTGTCAGTTTTGTTGTATAGGTGTGAGGGCCTGCACATTGCTACAAGCCGATTTGGATCGGCTGCAGTCCTCCATCCACATGCGATGGCAAAGATGCCTTCTTGTCACCTGACGGCTCGACTTTGTCAGAAATATCACCATTGCATCTGCGACCATTTTCCTAGCGATTGAGAGCTTAGTTTGAGGGAGACAGCTGTCACTGTGTGGACACGTCGCTCCGTCTTGATGTACAAGCTCCTGCAGCAAATTGCGCACTTCAGTTGGCGGTCGACGTTCGAAGTGGACTGTGATCCTCAAAGGAATGGCGCCACCCCCGTGGTCACCCCCCACCCCCTACCCTAGATCCGTGGATCAAACAAATCACTTGAGACGCCAGTGTATGGCAGCAAGAGCAGCTTTTGCAAATACTGTCGCAAGAGGTGACACGTTTGTCCTTTGCTGACTATGCGTGATGGAGCAATTTCGTGTGACACAGATCAAGGAATCGTGTTTGACCTAAACTGAGAACCTCAACATGGTCTATCAAGATGCAAGATCTCAGATCAAGACATGCAAAGCCGTGACTCAACCGCATCCGGTTCTGCCGCTCACCAACAACAAAACGGACAACACGACCTCCTGGCTCGTGGTTTCCAAGGGCTGTGATGCAATGGAATTAACACGGGGCTGGCCCTCTGTCGAATTTCCCCATTTTTCGTCGCCCAGCGCTTAGACGCCCCCCCCCCTCCAGCCACCGATGATTACCGGCACAGTCGCACCCCCTGCGTACACTCGCTAACTACCCCGTTGCTCTGGCTCCCGCCGACGTCACGTGGGGCCCCGGCGGTGGCGGCAGGAGCCACTCACTTGCGCGTGTTCTCGTTCTTGAGCAGGGCTTTGGCCTGCTGCTCGCTGATGATGGTGGCCACCACCTGCGGCGGGTTCATGTGCACGTTCAGCTTTCCGCCCACCAGCAGCCGCACCGTCGCAGCAAACTTGGTCTGCGTCTTGAGCACTTGCGGCGGCTGCTTCTCGATAATGAACGTGCTGCGTGGGGTGTGGGGTGATGGGGGAGGGGGATTACAGGTGCAAGCATCTCAGTCGCGTGTCTACTTGGGAAACCGACGAACTGGCATGAGCGCGTTAACGAGAGCAAAAAGGCAAGCGAGAGCATCGTGTTAGCGCGCTAAAGGTGAAGCCGGAACATTTTCCGCGTGAACATTGGACGACGGAAAGGTACGCGTTAACGTGTTGTCACCCAATAGGCGTTTCAGGGTGACGAAAAGTTTCCTTACCCCTCGGCCTAACCCATAGATTCTCACGCACACGGTTCGATGCGCGCATTGCGATTGTTCAAGATAATTAATTTCTAAATCCTCGACGACTCGTTGAGACGCGCGGCGGCGGCAGCAGCGTTTGCTCGGCGGGTACCTGGTGACGAGCGCGGAGAGCAGGGCGGTGATGGTGGAGTTGAGCTCGGTGAGGATTTCCTGGCACTGCCCCATGATGGGCAGCTGCTGCAGGTGCAGCTCCACGCGCTTGATCTGCTGCCGGTTCTGCCACACGATCTCCGCCAGCTTCTCGCACCTGGCACAGCCGCGCGGGGACGGGGTCCCGTGTGAACGCTACGTTTCCACTTGTACGTGGAAACACGTGTACACGCAGCATGGACACAGACACAAGCGTGCACATGTACACATGCAAAGTCAAAGATTCCCCCCATATAGGCATGCAGGCTGTTGCGGCAAGTGCTGCTGGGGAGCGCCTATCAAGATCGTAATGGTGCACGATGGGGCGATGTGGTTATTACCATGGCTGGCCACCTTTGTACCTCCAGCGTTGATATTTACATCGTGCTGAGTTGAACGAGGGGAGGCCCAGAACTGGATCAGATAATTCGTCACTGGTGTTGGCCGTGAGCAGGAATCAAACTCAGGTCGCATGATCCTTAGCGCAGCACGCTAACTGTTACACTACCACTCCCCATACATACACGGGGATGCATACACATGAACACACAGGCCTACACAAACACACAGTGGTACACACAGGCACATATAAACGTAAACAAATGTACTCAAGAAGACAGACACACGCATGTGAATGGACATGGACACAAGCACGCCCCATGTACACATACGGACATGGACAAGTTCACATTGATACATGTGGACTTACAGAGTGACACACTTACAGAGACATGCCTACTGATGCTGGGCATGACCGGGAATAAAAATCAGGTCACCGGGTTCGGAGCAGAATTACGCAAACACATGGGAGCACATGGCAGCACACAAACACATCAGCATGTACACTTGCACACAAAGACAAAGATCCCCCATATAGATTTAACAGACTGTTGGAGCAAGTGCTGTTAGCGAGCACCTATGAAGGCCGGCACAGCACACGAGAGGGTGGGTAGCCAGCACCACGTCCGGCTGCCATTGTCTCACCAGTGGCGATGTTTACACACCGCACCAGGTACTCATTTGAGGCCGAGTAGACCCAGGGGAGGTCCAGGACCGGTTCAGATAATCGTCACCAGTGTTGGTGGTCGTGATCGGGAATTGAACTCGGGTCATCGGGTTCGCAGCACAGCACGCTAACAGCTACACCACCGCTCCCAAACATACACACATATATATACAAACGAGCAGATGCGCACACGTGCACGCAACCCCCAGAGTACTTGTGGTGTCAGTAAGTTTGCTCAGAATAATCCAAAGGAGGAAGAGCTTGAGTTGACTTAAGTTTATTGGGGAGCTTACACGATAAATATGGCTTCCGTTTAAATGAGGGTTCATGTTCAAAACCAGCTTTTATGTAAAGTGCAGGTTACATTTAAATGTGGATTACATCCTTAATAGGTGGCTCAAATTAAAAAAAGCAGCTAAACACGAATATTTGGTGACATCAACAGATGTGAATGTAGATGTGCATGTGTATGTAGATGTGCGTGTGTATGTAGATGTGCGTGTGTATGTAGATGTGCGTGTGTATGTAGATGTGCGTGTGTATGTAGATGTGCGTGTGTGTGTATGTAGATGTGTGTGTGAATGTGTGTGCGCTATTTTGGTATTTGTGCGAAAGGTTAACGTTGTGGTTCTAGTGCTGCACTCTCAACTGGACGATCTGAGATTCTCCTCCACAGCTAACATCAGTGGCAAATGTGTGAACTGGTTCCGCGTGTACATAACATCCACACTGGGGAGACAAAGGTGGCCAAGCATGGCGTTGTCCACACCACCCCCTCTTGCGCCATTCCGGCACTTACTAACAGACTCTGAAAGGCTACAGAGGGGGTCTTTGTCCGTTTTATGCAAGTGTACACAGCGTAATAGGTGCAGGAGTGTGAGCTTCGCGGGTGAGGAACATGTGAGCACAGGTGTGTGACCACAAGCAGCGGCGTGTGGGTGCGTGGGCGTGCGTGCGTGCGTGCGTTCGTTCGTTTGAAGAGGAGGTAGGGTACACGGGTTCTGCCCACCAGCCCTGCAGGCAGTCGAGCCCCCCCTCGGAGGGCCCCCCGTTGCCGGCCAGCTGCTGTCGGCGCTTCCACTGGATGAGCTCGTCGTCCAGGATGGTGGTCTGCAGCTTGGTGAGCAGCTGGAACGTCTTCTTGTGCTTCTCCGCCAGCGCCTGCAGGAGGATCGCGCGCCCCATTCCGCGGCAAGCGAGCGGAGGGGATGCACGCGGCGAGGATTAACACGGTGTCGCGCAGAGGGCGGGTCTCACGTGAAGGTCCGCTGTGTAGCAGTTAGGCGTCTGATGAATTGGCACGATTCGGAGCCATGTACTGTGGATCTCATTTGTATTGTTTGTTCTTATGTAGTCCCTGTTGTTGGTACCATCACATACTTATGTCTGTACCATGCACTTTGTTTTGTCTCATTTGCACTGTCTTTTCTTTTGTCTTCTGCCTGATATACACTTTGAATGGCATGCCTCAAACTCCATTATTTCAAATTCATATCTATTACATGCCATCGGTTCAAGAAAACAAACGCACTACCAGAGACAAAATGGATCGATTCCTGAATCAAAGCAAGACCCCTCAGGGTGACAATTCACCGAACCACGGAAGGGAAGAGGGGGGGTGTGGGGCGAGGTTAATCCTCACGTGCCTATTATCAACGACGCAATTAATGAACCATCCAAAATCACTAAAACTCAGTCCCCACGGCGGCAGCCACAACCTCTGCCGTGGACCCAGCTCATTTGGCGACGGTGGCTTGCTTTTCTGCCACGCGGGGAGAGGTCACCTTGCCGTTAACCCCACAAGTGTCAGCGAGGGCAGATTAACGAGGCCCACGGCTATGTCAGTACCTTGGGGACATTTTACACCTGCCACCAATGCTCAAGCCTGCCTTAAAGCACAATGTCGTAAACAACAAAACGTGCGTGCGTGTGACCGAGTGGCACTCCCAACAAACGTGCGTGCGTGTGACCCAGTGGCACTCCCACCAGGCGCAACTTCTGCAGCTGTTGAGCTTCTTGCTGCAGGATGCTGTCCATGTTGACACGGCGCTGCTGCAGACTCTGCTGCATGCTCTGCACCGAGCTCTGGTCCTGGGGTGGGCGCGCCGGCTGGGACAGTTGGTGCAGCTGCCCTGCTCCGCACCACACACACGCACACGCAGCCGGGGTTAGCCCTCTGCCCACAGCTTACCTCCGTGGTCCAAGGAAAACGGACTGACACCGCTGGTGCTCAAGTGTCCCTGTGCACCTGGCCTTGCGCGGGCGCCGTGGTGACGTAATCATCGCTTAGTGGCGAATGGCGGGTGTTGTATTATTATTGTTACTAGCTTGTTTGCCCGTCCTAGTACGGAAGCAGTAATATTTACGAAAAAATTGTCCAGAGTATAATTGTATCTTGTGTAAATTTCATGGCAGTGAATCTTGCACAAAAGTATGTCATCAAACACTTCACTGCATTTCGCTGTAGCACTTTATTAATGACAGTGAATCTTGCACGAAGCTACGTCATAAAACACCTCACTTCATGCCACTGTAGCACTGTATATAACTGACCTTCAATTTGTTCAAATTCACTGCTCTGATACTTTATTCTCTTCTGCTTTCGGTCGCTGAGGTTGAAATAAATTTTAATTCGATACAATATCTGGAAAATCACCGAGAAATGTCTATTTTACCATAATGTAGAAGCATATTTACTTTTTGTCTCAAGAGCTGAAGAAATAAAGACACCAAATCCACTTTGTTGCCGCGTAGAATTATTTATTTTACTCACTTTCAATAAAGAAACGTCAAACTTAAAGCAAATATGCGAAAAAAATGTCTTTCCACTCGACCTTCTTCTGCCTGAGTGTAAAAATCCACCTGCTCATGAATATTAATGACGGGGGGGGGGGGGCGGCATGTGGAATGACGTCACGCGCATTACACACAAACAGACATTCTTGGCTCATTATAGTAATAATTGTGAGTGTGCATGTTTATCATAAGTGGTCACTAACAGCACTTGCCCCGTCAGTCAAAGTAGATTATCTGACAGAACCTTTGTCTGTTTATATGTTCATCAACAAAGTCATGGCACGGAGAGGTGGCGCGCATTGGTGTGGTGGCACAGTCATTGGTACATTCACTACGAGCCCGATGATCTGAGTTCAATTCCCGGCCAAGGCCAACATTAGCTGCGAGTGATATCTCATCTTTCCTGTCGCTCTCCAACCCCAACACGGTAAAGTATGATCAAACAACTTGTCCAACAGTGAATCGACAAAACATTGTTCGGAATTACTATCATCTGAATGGCAATCCCAAACAAGCCTGGGGTGACTTTGTCTAGACGGTCAAGCATCGGATTCTTTCGCCAAATATCCACGGGTGAACTGACATGTGGGAAGAAACAGGATTTACCCGGAACAAAACTCATGCATGCCAGAGAGGTAACACTTAAAGAGGCCCGCACAGATAGACTCGACTATCCACACACATACCTTGAATGCGCAGGCTCTCCTGGTAGTGGATGATGAAGTACTCCTGGCTCTGCTGCAGCATGCGCAGGTCTGTGTCCGTCTCGTTGGTCATGGCGCGGAGCTCCTCGAAGGTGGCCGTGATCTGCGCCTGCTTCTGGGACATGCTGTCCACGGGGCTCAGCGGCGTCCCCGGCTGAACATCACAAACACAAAGATCGCCCCCCACCCGTGAAGCCTTTAACACGCTGTTGGACCAAGTGCTGTTAGCAAGCACCCAACAGGGCCGGCACGGCGCACGAGAAGGTGGTGTGGTGAAGCGTGACCTCTAAATAACATAAATACAGTGCTCTTATTTTCACAATGCAAAAGGTAAACATCTCTTCATTGAAGGTGGAGAAAAATCTTTAAATAAGAATTATAGTCCTGATAATTGGTTGACATACTATGGCTCAGGTAAAAAGCGACATTATAATTATACTCACGATCATTCATATCCTCAAAGGGAAGCAAAAGGAAACCACCGTTGACTCTCTGAAACAAGTACGGTGCCTGAATGGTTTATATAAATAGTTAAAGAGGCGAGTACGTCTTCCGTCACCAACCCTAATGTGTTATGATTGTACAATAACATGCACATTGCAATGACTAAGAGAAAAGACTCGCTGCATATCTATTAAAGTTTGTTTGGAGGTAAACTGAATTAAAATAATGAAATTAATATCTGTCCTCTAATCCGCTGTTCTTTGAAGGCCTCTCCATGCAGCGTCGGTTAAGGGAGGGTTGTTTGACCAAACTTGACCACACTGGTCAGTACGTGGCGGTGAAGGCGGGGGAGCACAGATGTTGTTGGAGCAAGTTCCAACCAATGGGGTTTCGCTGCGCTGTCCTCTGCCCACAACTTAGCCCCGCAGAAGCAAGGCGGGCATGGGACGGTGATGGGGGAGGGCACTGTACTGGGCGCCAAATGCGCAAGTCACACCTCTGGCAGCAGCTGGGCTCACAAGAGCATGTTATCAGCTCCAACGAGCGGATGATTATCGGCACGGAAATCGTTGAAAAAAAAAAGAAACCCGTAACGTGAGGCTTTGCAGATGTTTCACGAATGAAATCAAATTCCCAAGGCCACAAAGCGGAGCCTGTTTACGAGCGCGTAACGCCGAGTGCGGAGCGCCCTGACACGGAGGAGCGGGCTCGATTACCGCAAATCCGTGGAGGCAATTAATGCGCAATTTCAAACGGTCTAATTATGTCGATTAATTGCACCGTTATAAAAAAAAACCCACAAACGTGGCGCAGTGCCATGGTGGTGGCACGGCGTAGTGGGTTTACGAATCCGTCGACGCCGATTCGATTCCCGGCCACGGCTAACATCAGTGGGCAAGTGGTATCTGCGCTGCACAAACCTGCCCACACCAATCCCTACGGACAAGTATTGTGTACAGCTACTTGCTTTTGAGGTAGGGGTTGGTGAGTCACGGAGAGATGTGTGAAGCTCCCAAACCTGCTGTGTCGCCATGAGGTGTCCATGAGATGGCAGTATAGCAAGTGGGTTTGTGAACCTCTCTGCGTGGAACCTTGCATACGATCCTCTCGCGTGTGTTGCGTTTCTACTTTTTTAATTCTATTTTTGTCTCGCATGCAAAGATGCCTTCAAATTGAAAATGGCCAAACATCGCAATGTAGGACGCTCCTAAAAAATAGTCTTTGAAACCGATTTCGAAAGAAGTTCCAATGTACATACATACATACGTGATGGTAGTTGTGACAGTGGTGGTTATGGTAGTTGTGTCAGCAGTGGTGATGGTGAGAAGAATGATGGTTGCGATGGTGTTAATTGTGCCAAGGGTGGTGATGATGACAGTTGTGATGGTGGTGGTGGCGCCGCGCTCACTCACGTTGGCCGACTCGCGCACCAGGCGCTGCTCATGGAACAGGATCTGCTTCACCGTCTTCACGAGCTCCATGGGCGTGTGCTCGTAGTGAGTCTGAGGTGGGCGACAAGGATGCGGCAGAGCGACACGGATTACACAGCGGAAATAAACAAACATACGCATACGTACCAGAGTAATCGAAACACACACAGAGGTGACTACTAAAGCAGCAGAAAGCACGAACCTGTAAATGGGATCGGTCCTCTGACCATGAGCTGCAGGTCACATGACATCAACATACCGTGTGTACAATGCACACAGCCGTGTTTTAAACGCCAGCTCAAAAGAGTCTAAACTGTGGCCCGTATTATTCGAGACAGCAGCAGAACAATAAGATGGCTGCATACCGGTTTCATTATTTGACGGAATTGTCAGTAGCGGAGAGCCATCATTGCCCACCGCTGCTTTTGCTAAGGAGGCAAGCTGTGGACAGGTTTCAACTTCTCTGAATCTCCATCAGTAGATTGCTGCCGGTTATGAAAATAGCTCCTTGATTGCCTGGTGATATAGGCAAGAGATCTGCATGTATAGTGTGGGGCCAGTTAAAAGCAGAACGTAACATTGAACAGTTATTGCAGGTCGCTTTGGCGGATTGTGGCCATTTAGCTGATAAATGAATTGCAATTTTATGACAATTGTTGATGGTCAAATAGAACATTGCGTGCTTATTTATGACCTTAATACCCACACAACACCAGAATGGCACGTAACAATTTAGAGCACCGAGGGAGGCGGTTCTAATAATAATGTTCGTTGTTTATCCAGGAAAGCCTCACTTTAGTCCAAAGACTATTTTTCAGGAGGGTTTCCGCAGTGGGACGTTCAGCCAATCCCACTCACGAGTACGTGGCTGCACTTGCGAGGAAACCGGAGAACACGGAGAAAACTCGCCACCCATACTATTTAAACTATAATTTGTATTTTTGTATTTTACTATGTTAGGCCCACAGAGCTCGATAGTAGCTCTTTATTCTGAAGCGCGCCTAGCCACAAATGATTGCTCAAAAAAGGGGTTATCACCTGGAAATTTACGCATGTTGATTCTAAATGTGGAGGGAAAAACTGAAGTACCCGGACAAAAATCCACACGACCACAGGAAAAGAGACACGGAAACTCCAAACACACAAGCGTCAGTGTCGGGATCGAACACACGACCTCCTGTATACCAGGCGAGGTGGTTAACATCCTGCCACTGTGGCGCCCATACGAGGGGGGGTAAGACTCCAAACTCCGCACAGATGGTTTCAATCGACACGCTCTGCCGTCATCTCGTGGGCATCTCAAAAAACCGGCGAGGTTTAGGAGCGCAGGAACGCACAGGTGTGCGTCACCACGCACGCCTAGCGATCACCTGAATCTGTGCACACCCACACACTTCCATGTAACCGATAGCTCTGTAAGTTACATGGAAGTGTGTGTGGGAGTCAGGTCAACGCTGGCTGCATATAAGGCATGCACGGTGTGGTTGTTAACAAGAATTCGTCACGTGTAGCTCGGTTAACATGACCCTGTTTCATTGACTAAGCCACGCTGTTGGGATACAATCACAGATGGCTGCGACTGGGTGGTGCAGTAGTAAAGCTACAGCAGCAGCCACACACGGGGCCTCAAGGCAAAACTCACAGCGATCATCCAATCTGTAAGGGGTCGCTCCTTCTCTGCCATTAAGTTTCCACTACTACACTGACCCAGCCAAGCTGTCCGGGTATATTCACCGGTGACTGCGACTGGGTGGTGTGGGTCGACAGGCAGCTGCAGGCACGTCTGCGTGCAAAACTTTACAGTAAGGGGTTGCCCTGTCTCTTCTGCTGCCTGCGACTGTCCAGAAACCCATCCCACTAATCGTCTACATTGCTGCCTCTGTCCCTCCGTTAAAAGTCCAGGGTTAGTCCTCCACCTTTGACTGGGGACGTCTGCAGTGACATCTTGGCTCTGGTTTCCCTACCACTACCTCCTGTGTTCCACAAGTGTTTGGTGATAGGGTCGCATTTCATACCTTGACAAGCAAAACTGTTACTCAACTGTAATACAGCACCACCCGCATCTCTTAAAGAACACGTGACGGGATATAACGTGTTGTGCATTTTACATGTTTTTATGGCTTATATAGTAACATCAGCATCTGCAGCGGTGTTTCGGTCATAACAGCAACACCTGCATCTGTGTTCTACAGTAATAACAGCGTCACGTGTACTATCTGTGTGTTCTACAATAATAACAGTGTCACGTGCGTATCTGTGTGTTCTACAGTAATAGCAGCGTCACGTGCAGTATCTGTGTGTTCTAGAGTAATAACAGCGTCA
>CM025626.2:9583455-9648471 GCA_014621495.2 Entosphenus tridentatus
CGCTGTCGCCTCGACAGACCTGGTTTCACCTGAAGACGGCTGCTTGCGTTGTGGCCGAAACGTCGTGAGAATTATTTTATTATGTTTTATTATTTTTATTATTTTATTACTTCCCTTCTACGTGACTTTACCGAAAGAACCAAGAAGATGAATAAGACAAATTTGGACCCTGATAGATGCCGGCACTCAGTGGCCTACCTAACCGTGAAGCAGATGGCGCGTAGTGTTACTGCGGTTGCGACACCGGCAGAATTGATTAGGGCGGCCGCTGGATTAGAAACTGCGAACCTCTGAAACGAGTGGCGAAAGGTGCTCCCCCGCTAGGCCATGTCACAGCCCCAGTGGTAAAACAAATGATCAAATACGAGACGTGGCGATGACACTGGCTCTTTCGTGTATCACACGCTGGCCTGCTGTGTAAGAAAAATGCGTACGAACCATAAAAACCCATTGCTAGGCTCCCGAGAAACTTGGTGAGTCTCAGGTTTCCGTGTCCCACGCTCTAATTCCTTTACCGTAGATTTGACCGAGTGAGGAAAGAAATATATTGACTCATGTGTCAAATCCATCGACACATCGGATTGTCCGTGTAACAATCGATTATTTACCATTCACACAAACTACGTGCCGGACATTACACTTTGGCACGCGTGACTTCGAAAGAGATGGAACAAACGACAAAGTACAAACGGAATGGTAAAAACGAGATGATAAAAAAAGCATCTATTCTTAAAGAGAATCGTGACCATGAATCACGACCATCGCCAGGTGGTGTTGGATCGTCGCATGCCAAATGCATGCATGTTGGTTGTGTGTTAGACACGACAGGCGTAGTGAGCAGTCGCCACCCATTGACTTGCCGGCGAGATAACGTGTAAAAAAACATACGGCGAAACTATGACGGTAAATGAACACCAGACAACCCAGCCGGGTACCAGACGGACACACCTTTGTACGCAGTGGTACGAGGAATGCCCGCTCTCTCCTGTGTCTGTAATTAATATTGTGGTAAAGGGCACTTCGTGTGAGCAGACATCTCTTTACAGCGATTTACTTTTGCTGCAAAGACACGCAAACGTGCTCTTGTTTCGCTTCCCCGTGGCTCCGTGCCAAGTCAATGTCAAGTGGCAATTTCTTATTCTTCTTCTTCCTGTTTGGCCTGGGGTCCTTAAACAGGGGTCCTACAATAAAAAAATGAATCCTCAGCTTCGTGAGATGACACGAGTCGCCCTCCACCGCCTTCCCCAAAACGCCTGCCTTTTTCCATCTCCCTTTCATCGAAGGCACAAACCACACCAGCCCCAGGCCCAACCAGCCACCCGGTCTAGCGCCAGCGGCTAGGGCCCCTTGCCCCCCAGCATAAAACTACTCGAAGTTGTAGGCGTCCTTTATTCACATTTTACATATGATGATGTTGTCCGTCGCATGACAGTCAAACCGACGTTTAATACTCGGAGCTGGAATTTAGCCAAAGTGCAGAACCAAATTGTAATGTATTTGTTTTTGTGTGTGTAGTCATTGGTGACACGTTTGAGGCCGTCAACTCACAACTGTGTCAACCAACTTACATCACATGAAATGCATTTAATTCAATATCAATGTATGATTGTATGTTTTCGATTTCTTTTTTAACGCCTCATCGTTGTGATTGTATCTTAAGTCATGGCTTTTGTACTTCTGGTGACCCAGGCTTCTCTTGCAAGTGAAAATATGCTGCCTCGTGAGCTCTCACATGGCTAAATAAAACAAACTTGAAACTGTAAGCCGGTCCCGATCTGGATTCGAAACCCGGGATCTCAGCGACGACAGCTCAGGGCTCTGACCTGCGAGCCACCCAGCCACCTCTAATTTAATTGGCGCGTGTTACTCGGGATTCGGTGATGGCTACACGAAGCAGAAGCAAAAAAAGCGCACGCTGGTGTGTGCGCGCGTGGGGTCATTTCCTATGTTCCGGGGAACCGAGCTACACTTCTCGGTGGTGTGTGGCAACAGTGCTTTTCCTGTCCGGTCCGCGCCATTATTTATTTACTGCTGGCTACCACACACTCGGCGGCGACACAACGCAACGACGCGAAAGCGTGCATGTCGCTGCCGTTTAGGACGTCCTCTTAAGCTCCCCGCTTCCCGCATTGTGATGGCGGTGGTGGCGGAGGGCAAGCACCAACTTGTATTTGGGGTTTGTAACGAAGCAGCGCCTCTCTAACGATTCGATTACATTTTCATAATTCGAGGTCGCGATTTCATTCGAGCGGCGGTTATTTTTTCGGCTCGTTTTTTCCCCCCGTCTCATCTGCAGTGGCGTAGTCACTGGGTGTGCCGGTGGTGCACCTGCACTGGGGACCAAGGCCCAGGGCGGGCCCCAGTTTCCGGGCTATGATGAGAGGAAGGAATTCAACAACGAATCTCCCCCCCCCCCTTTCCATTTCTTGCACCAGGGCCTATGCCAACCACGTTACACTACCGCTTCTCTATCTGAATGGTCTTTTCCGCTCATTAACCTAAATATAGCAACAGCACACCAATTTGTGGGTGGCCTAGTGGCAAAGTGGTTATTGCACCGCTCCGTGAACCCAGTGACCTGAGTTTCTGATTCGCAGCCTTGGATTACATCCGTCGCGAGCGATACGAGAAATGATCACCACCCCTCACCAAGCCGCACTGACCAGTGTGGTGATGTACGGTCAAAAAGCCCCCCACGAGCCATACAGTGTGGAGAGATGCTCATCCAGCAGTAGAATGTGCATAGATGCACAGGGCAGCTCATTATGGCTGAAAGTCTCTTTTTGAAGGGAGGCCTGTGCCAGGCAAAACAACATAGTTACCACGTGCTAAAAAAAATTCAAACAACAGTGCATAAAGTTAAAAAATAATGGATGAATGGAGCTTATTACGATAGAGCACTGGTGCTTTTGGTGCTAGTGGTGGAGGATGTGGTGCTGCTGGTGGGATGGTTGCTGGTGGTGCTGGTACAATGGTGGTGGTGGTGCACCTGGCAGTATTGGTGCTGGTGGTGGGGGTGCTAGCGATGGCGCTGGTGGTGGTACTGCTGCTGATAGTGGCGATTCTGTCGGTGATGATGATGGCGGGGGCGGTGCTTGCGGTGCTGGTGGCGGCGATGCAAACGGTGGTGGTGATGGTGGTGGTGGTACTGGTGGTGCATTGTCAAAGCGGCCTTGTCGAAAGAGAAGATTGTGCGCTTAACAAAAAACTAAATCTCAATTTTAAAACATCTATCGACTCTCCGGGGTTCCAAAGGTTGGGTCACAAAATCCTTCGGGCGATAATGTTAACGCTCCTAGGAAACCCAGTATTATTAGGTTTCGTTTACCGTTCAGATTATTATTATTGCCGTGCCTTTTTCTCTTGGTACAGGGGTGTAATTTGAGCGCCAGCGTGGGCTCACAGCTTGTACATAGAAATCAAAATCAATACAGATAACACAAATTAACGGGAAAGAATAATATTACGAATAATACGAATAAAATGACGAATCCACTGCATTGAACGGCATCTGAACAATCGGCTGAAACTGTACAAAGCCATAATCGGACGTTTCAAATTCTTCGTCAAATATTTACTTTTTTGGGCTTTTTATATATTTGCTATTGTAAAAAAAAAGAAGGCAGGACAAATGTTTGGCTGAAGGTGAAAACCCCATCCAAACGAAGGCGATAAAAATGAAAATTTTATAAACAAAGGTAGTGCTAAAAAATGCGGGTGCTGTTGAAGCGGATTTTAGGTTTATGTGTGTGACATTTAAAATATGTAAGGGAAAATAGTTCTACGATCGCACTGTCGAAAGCTGTTCGATTTCAGGGGATGATTGTGAAAGACGGAACTTCCCCAGAAAAATGTTCCTCGACGATCTTTTGGTGAAAACCACTGGGACTGCATCAATTCACCGACTAAAACTACATTCGTATGCTCTCAACACGTGCTTCGAATCGTGCTCGTGAGAATTAATCGCTTCTAACTTGTGCAACATATAAGTCAGTTAGTTATCTACATTTCTGAGTCAGCTGGCCAGGATTGGGCACAACTTAGCCTAAGACTGTTATGCCAGTCCACAGGACAGCACAGACTAAGTGTTTCTAACCTAAGATTAACACTAACAATGACATATTTAAGAATCGCAGTTAAGAGACAAACAAGAAGAGATTAAATGAGACGCTATATACCAATGTTACATTTAGGCTAACAGAGGCGATACAACTTTAGCACACGAGACAACAAAAACAGGAAATGAAAGAAACGAGATGGGGGGAAAAAAACAAGGCAACATACGTTCCCAAGTACAAATCGCAACCCCGAATCATCGTAACCCCGAATCATCGTAACAATGATATCGCTGCCAGGTGGGAAGATATGGACTTGTGTGTCTTTTAAGCAAAAAAACGCTACGGCATCGCGACGCGACTCGCAAAACACACCGGAAGAGAACAAAGGACATCGGGGCAAAAATAGGGGAAGCGAGAGAGGTGTAAATAAGTAATATTTTTTAAAAACACGCTTTTATGAAATGTACTAGTAATGGAAGAACTCCACGACCCCAGGAAGTGGCCCCAAAGCTTGCCATAACGTAAGGGACCGTAGACAATTAGACCCAAGCCGAAGCATAACATATAAAAAATAATTTTAAAAATTTCATCTTCTTATGATAGAATATAGTATGGTCATCAGTATGACATAAGTATACCAAGTTTGCAGTCGATACCACATTGGGAAGTGGGTTAAAATTGAGTTACAAGATTTGAGGATACAACAACGACAACAACAATGACAACAACAGACAGAGTGAGTTAAATGAAAGCTTGTAAAAAAAAACTAAACACGACCGACGTACGGACACAACAGTGACCTGGACGTGCACAGTAGGGGACACGGACGCTCAGCCGAGAGTCTCAGCACCAGCACAGTGCCAGGGAAGGCCCGAAAGCTGTTTTTTGTTTTGTTTAGACTGCCTTAAAAGTCAGCAAAATATACGCAGTATAATTAATCATGGTTAAACACGGTAATTGAAGAGTGTGAATCATCACGTGGTTAAACACGTAAGGAAATATCATATCAAGCGTACGGATTTGCTCATGCAACGCTTTCCAACATGCGTTGTCTTACTGAGCAGTTTGGAAAGCGATGGGAAGCTGTCAGGGCAAAATGTGTTTGCATATTTATTGCCTTTTTCATTCTGGTGTTTAGTCTCCAAAGTTTTGAGAAACACTTTAATCAATTCAGCCGGTTTTCAATAACAGTGATCTGACCTTATGTTACGGGTTTGTTCATACTGGATCATCTTTCAAAAGGTTATCGTGCCCCTTTGTTACAGACGGACGGAGCTCATGCATGAAGGCCTTTCGCCCCGTGCTGGACAGCGTCAAAAACAGCGACTTGCGGTCCCGCCTGCCATAAAAGCGGCTCAACGTGAAAGCGACGGTCGCCATTCAATCATCTGGTGGTGGGAAAACCATTTCGAGTACTCGATGTAAATAACGTGGCAACGCTTCCATCAGGCGACGGATCGCACCGTACAGGGCAATGAATCACACAAAGGCTCGGGGCAGTCACTCACGCGTGGTAAAATGCCCCCTTGCTCGGTGGCCAATGTACATATTTTGACAGGTACTTAATGGATTGTGGAAAGTGAATCGCGCTCTGCCCGAGCGGCGGGGCTGGGGTTGATTTCGTACATCAATAATATTTTATTAATGTTGCCGCGCAATGCCGCACGCTCGGAATTCCTGGTACGAGACGGGGTTCGTTACGTTTGTCTCCTGATGGCTACGTGGGACGCATGCGTCTCTCCCCTGCTTCTCCGCTGTGCGATGCCCCTAATGGCCACCGCTGAGATTTGGAGCAAAGGAAATATCTAACGGCAACGATAACAAAACGGAGCAGTTTCCTGCTGCTCAATTGCGCAATCTGCGTGCGACCTCCTCGCCAGAAAGCCCCAGAGCCAGCTCGGGAAATTCCAAGTTACGATTGTGAGGATGAGTCTCTCCATACAACAGCCACTGCTGGGCTTGCCCTACAAAGTGCTATTCACTTTACTGACCCCCCCGGCTTAGGTATAGGGCTGAGTTAACTCTCGCGCGGGACTTAAAAACTTGACTGAGTTATTATCTCTATAAAATATAAACACGTCTTCCGTGTCTGCACAACATCTTGAGATGCGATTACATTTAGACACTATGTAACATCCAATCTGTCTTCCACTAAGACAGTCTGGATGGTTCAGCCCTACAAATGCTTACTCATACCACTGCTGACGGGAAGGGCCTGCGCTCACACATTTCTGCGGAGGGAGCTGGTAGGAACGTTGGGTTGCTCGGTCAATGGCCAGGGACAACGGCGGTGTGGTGTATTCCGCAAATATGCCCGACTGTGAGGGCGGGCACAAGCCGGCGTGAGTAGGTTAAACGTTGAGTTTTATAAGGGCACCACGAGGTGACCAGCCCCTCCCCACCCAGCCCCACCCTCCCCACCCAGCCCCTCCGTGCACGACGGACGGACACAATAATACCCTGTGGGCTGGTGGAACCAGGAGGTTCCTACCAGTAAAAAGCGTTCCAGAGAAGCTCTCACCATGCTCGTGATCCTATGGTAATGTGGTGTCACGGTTCGACTTGATAACCGACGAAATCTAATTTTGTTGACAGGAGGTGGATTGCGGAGGATGAAAAGCATGAAGTGTTAAGTCAATTGTGCCGCCTTCTGTGGGGAGATGATCCAATAAAAACTGTGCAAAGTGGCTTGTAAAGTGTTCCATGTGACCATGGGTTATATAAAACGATTTTAAAAAAAAACATAGTTTAGTTTTATTTGCATATATAGTGATTTGTTTACCTTGACTATAATTTGCACTGCTATCCTGTTTTTGTATCATTTGTTGTTGTAACATTCTGACCCGCCCCGACTGGACATCCGTGAAAAAGAGCTTTATGAGAATATTGATTTACACTGGAGGAATCCGATGAGCTATAAAGCTCTTTTTCATAGATGTCCAGTGCACATTCAATCTCCGGTTGACCCTGCCCGCCAGGTGCTCTCTATGCGCGAGCACCTGGAGGAGGGGAGCGAGACGAAGATGACAGTCACGGCGCTTCCTGGCTGCAGCTGATTGAGAGCTGCTGAGAGAGGGAGACCGCTTGGGGGTGGGAGGCGATTGTGTCAGGAGGAAACCCCTCGGGGTTTGCGGAGAAAAATGGATGTCATTACGTGCAGTCGAGGCAGGCGCTGCCACACCTCACTCCGCTTCAAAGTTCGCGTGGCGCTCCACGTGTATGGAATCGCATTCGCACCGACGCCATGTCCACACGCAGGGCAACGAGTGGAGGCGTGGAAACAATGCTAAACAAGTGTAAAACAGGAGATTTAAACTTTTGAAATCGCTGACTCAAGTAGAGTGGAGGTGAAGATGTATATAATGCACCGTCTGCATTAATTTCTGATTAAAAGTAATCGATTTTTACTTACCAATTTGCTGTCACGCGGGCATTGAGTCCAAGAGCCCCAACGAGTGAGGAGCAGTTAATAATGAAACCATCGTTGTCACGCAGTGTAAAAAAAGCAATCGCAGTTATGTTTAAGTAGAATTCATAAGCTTCAAATCTAGAATTAATATTTAAGTAGGCTCAGTGAAAATGTTTGTGATGGGTTATCTGCTGTGTAAACGGGGCCAATGGTTAACTGCGTAGCAACCCCCATGGACAGACAGAGCCAAACATCAACGGGTTTACAACTAAAACAGTAGGCAGTGTGTCCACGTGGCTTTGTGACCACCCCATAATTTGGGGCCATCTCTAGAAATGCAATCCTATTTGTTGGCAAAGGAACCCCGACAACGCGGAAATGGAAACAACTCCGCACGTGAATCTTTGGCCAAATTTATGAGAGGGGAAACAACGCAAGGCTGTCATCGTGAACACACAAGACCGCTAGAAAGGGAACTATCAACCAGCCAGTGCTGATATCTCAACGCTGTGTAGGAGTCATTCTTACAAATTTGGCCCCAGAAGCCTGAAAGCAAATGAACCGTCAAGATGAATGGCAAAAATGCAATGTTAAACCGAAACCATGGTGCCAACTGACCCATCGCACAAAGTGGGATTGCATAAATCTAACAAAATATGAAATTACTTTCGAGCAGTATGGGGGGGTTGCTGTCGTGGTGTAATGGCGAGCATATTGGAATTTCAATCCATCGGTCGCCGGTTCAAAAGTTGAAATAATGGTGCAAGTTTCTTAAAACCGCACTATTACCAGCCAGCACATTTGGACGATTGGCAGGTTGCCTGCGGTGGATTATACCTTGCCTGGCATACAGGATGTCGTGTGGTCAATCCCGACCCTGACGCCTGTATATTTGGAGTTTGCGTGTCTCTCCCCGCCCCGTCGTCGTGTGGATTTTTCTCCAGGTCCTCCGGTCTTTCCTTCCACATTTAGAATCATCACGAGTGTAAACTATTTGGCTGCGCTAAATGTCCACGTGATAAGCCCACTTCGTTGAGCTATAATTTGTGGCCAGGTCGCTTCTGAAAAATAGCTACATAGCTCAGTGGGCTTTACCTGGTAAAATTAAAAATTGCTTAGTTTTAGTTGAGTGAAAAGGTAAAAAAGTTTCATAGCTCATCAGATTCCTCGGGTATAAATATTCTGATACTTCTTGGCACCAGGATGTATGGCAACTTACCCATGCGGCTATTATGTTCCTGGCAGACACAACGTAGTTTATTTAAGTGTTTATTTGTTCGCTCGTTAGCTCCGGCACGAACTCTTGCCGCCGGTACAGCGAGAGAGCCGTCGCGTCAACGTGTTTCTCTACGCAGGAGGGATAAGGCTTGACCAGCGAAGATGCGTGTACATAATGGTCCTAGAGCAGGGCTCCGTGGGGAGGGTAGTGGGACCGGACCCCCTTACATGGTGGCCTCTCAACTCCCACGTGCGAAGCCACCAGAGGAAGCCCACGCTTTGCAGCGACCACAAACGTAACAGACACACACACACAGCGCGTGCGTGCACACACACACAGCGCGTGTACGCACACACTCATCTGCTGTGTTTACGACAAACGCGCTGCGGAATTCAAAGTGTATTTTGAGATAGCCCAAAACTGGCGACATGTGATTGCCGTGCGAGGAAATTATTTAAAATGTGATGTCATATTATGAAAAGCCATCTCTCTTCTTGCTGGACAGAAATTGTGATTGGATTTGATGGCTCCCGTTGACGAGAGCTTTGAACTGAGATAACCCCAAAATGAGGGATTTGCAATGGAGTAAAAAGCTAATCTAAAGAGTCAACAGGGGCAGATGTAAATGCAAACAAGGGTGGTGGGGGGGGCTGCCCAAGTCAGGCTCAGAGAGGGAGGGAAAGTGTGGAGTCTTTGTTTTACAAAATAAATCAGAGCCCACATTATGCATGGGTGATGGAAGCTGAAAACGGAAACTTGTCAAGCAAAGGCTGGATGAGTGGCGTCGTGGTGGCGAGATGTTAACTCCCTCGCCTGGTATGCAGGAGGTCATGGGTTCAATTCCGACCCTGATGCCTGGATATTTTGCACGTGGATTTTTTTCCAGGTTCCTGCGGGTTTCCCTCGACATTTTAAATCAACACGCATTTAGAGTATTCGGTTGCTATACATTTCCACGTAATAAGCCACTTTGTTGAGCTGTTATTTGCGGCCGGGTCACTTCTGAAAACGAAATATATAGCTCAGTGGGCTTTATCTGTAAAAATAATAATAGTTATAGTTACTTGAGTGAGACGGGACATCGTCTCACAGCATTACACTCTCATTTCAGGTCTCAGTGCGTGAATAATAACCACGTGCAGGATACGCGACGAAAACATCTTCTGTTACGTTTCAGCCCTTCAGGAGTCTGGAGATAGGACACGCACGACGACGAGGGGGTCCGTGTGGGTCGAGTCGACTAGAGGAGGCGTAGTCAGGCCGCGCCGAGCGGATCTCCGGGGCTGAGAGACTGTGCGTGGACGGAGAAACAGGTTCCCACCGTGTGTGTGCTCGTGTGTGGAGAGCCAGGGGAGCGGTCGTGTAACGGGTTAGCGCTACGAACGTGTCGACGCAAGTTCCATTCCCGCTCACGGCCAATACCAGTGACGATTATCTGAACTGGTACTGAGTCTCCCCAAAGTCGACTCAGCCTCAACTGAGTACCTGTGTAAACATCAGCACTGGGGAGACAAAGGCGGTCGGGTGTGGTGCTGGCCACCCTCCCCCTCGTGTACCGTGGCGGCCTTCACAGCTAATCGCGAATATCACTTTGAAAATACCACTCTCTTTGTGTCGGATATCTTGTTGTAAACGTGCGTGAATCATAGATTCCTGCTGTACGAGGAGTGCTGTTGTGACACCCGTGGTTATTGTTCAAAGTCAAGTATCGTTGGCATGTTGCAACGTGATTATTGTGGGCTCCTGGATATCATTGCGAGGGGGGGGGTTAGCGATGACAACTTTCTCAAAATCTTTAAACCTGCTGCACTACTTGCACGATTACTCTGGACTCTTCCATAGTTACAACAAGCAACCGCTGTTTAAATATTCACTTCGGTTGGCACATACGGACCGACGACGCTTTCCGCCGTGACAAGATAAGAGGAAGAGAAATCCCCCACCAAACCCCCCCATTGTCTTGTCGACACATTATCTCGATCCAGCTCACTCATTCAATGCGTCTGTATATGAACACATTGCTTGTCATAAGCTCGCTGGCAGTGATGCACAAATATAACGAGAACTCAACGTATTCGTCAATGCTTGGATGTAAAAAAAAAAAAATTGGTGACATTTCGGGGGAGGGCCATTCCCCAAAACGTCACATTTTATATAAAATGTATACATTTAGAGGCTTGGAAATGGTGAATGCGATGAAGTTTATTTGAGTCTATTTGTCCACTCTGGGGCTGCGGGGTGGAGGCTACATGCAACAGAGCAACACATTTTTATTCCTATCAAAGGAGCTCCAGACCTACGAGCCCGGCGGCAGTTCAACATAAAGACAAAGATCCCCCGTGTAGCCTTAACAGACTGCTGGGGCAAGTGCTGTTAGCGAGCACCTACGAAGGCCAGAACGGCACACGAGGGGGTCGGTGAACAGCACCATGGCCGGCAAGCTTTGTCTCCCTAGTGACGATGTTAGACATTGCATTAGGTACTCTTTTGAGGCTGAGTTGACTGAGGGGAGGCCCATGACCGGTTCAGATAATCGTAACTGGTGTTAGCCGTGAGCGGGAATCGAACTCGGTCACCATGTCCGTAGCGCAACACGCTCCCCACGGTATTACCGCTCTCCACGCGGTAGTGCAGCAGTTTAACACACACCACCCCCCATTACAAGAGCAAGACATTTACCCTTATTTCATTGTCAATACATTTTATGATTTTTTTTAAACCCCCAATGCCACCATGTTTTTCAAGCGCACGCACCCACACGCTAAACGGACAAAAATAGCCGGGCTTGCGGAAACGTGTTTTCCCTCGCGCCACCGAGCAGTTCAAGTCACCCCTCAGCCAGCAAGCACTCATCCCTGTTCCCTCCTCCTCGTGACACCACCATCCTGTCAGCTTTTGTGAGAGATCTGCCCTTCAGGTGTTAAACAAAAAACTAAACTATTTTTATTTTAAGGGATAAGGCCCACTGAGCTATATAGCTCATTTTCAGACGCGACCTGGCCACAAATGATAGCTCAACGAAGTGGCCTATCTGGAAATAAACAGCAGCGAAATACTCTAAACGTATGTTTCTGAATGTGGAGGGAAAACCCAAAGGACCCGGACAGAAATCCACGCGACCACGGGGAGAGAGACATGCACACTCCAAATATACAGGCGTCAGGGTCAGGATTGAACCCACGACCTCCTGCATACAAGGCGAGGTGGTTAACGTCTTGCCACTACTTCGCACCCTTAAGATTCTTCCAGCAAAGAGACGATCGTGTGGCTCAGAGGTCAGTGCGGCACCCCAGAGAACCGAAGTTCGAATCTGGATTTAAACTAACTGTGATGAAACCGGTTTCTCCAGTGTAGTTTGTTTATGGTCTCAGCCGGTCACTGAGAACTCGACTAGAAACCCACAAACTCAAATTGAGGACCCATCGACTTACATAGAATGATCTGTAATTAAACGAGGTTCTCATGTATAGTTAGTTGATGGTCTCAATCCAGTTAATGATGACCCACAGAGACTCAATGCCGAACACAGAGACCGGTAAATTAACATTTAGACCCATACCACTTACACACTCGTTGAGATTAAACTGGATTTTCAAGTGGAGTGAGTTGATGATATAATGCCCAAAAAAACCCACCACAATTCATTTGGTTTCTGCTTTCACAACTCAAAGCACCTTACATCACGTCTCATCCCAACCATCGCAATGCCCAGCTACAGTCTATCCAAGGGGACCCCCAGCGACAGCTTTCGCCGTGTGGAACAGCACCAGCCTGCAAATGGGCATTAGTCTGCCAATAGGGGGGGTCGATGTCGTTGTAGTTTTCTCCCAAATCAGTAATTTGTGAGTAATTGATCAAATTTGGACGATGACGTGGCACACAGACGGCGCATATTTAAAGTTCAACTTCTTCTTCTCCTTTGGTATGGCAGGAGGGAAAAGCCAAGAGTTGTTAAAGCACACGCAGCATTAACCGGGGCAGCCACTGGTGCTTGAATTGCTACAACGAGCGTCAAACGCGCGATTGCTCGCTTGTGACACCGCGCCAAAAATTATGACATTTTTATAAAAATACCATTCTTAGCAGCTTCTGACTAATTACAGCGAGAGAAAAGACGGATATATACACCGGCTGAGAGGCGGTGGTCGAAAGTGCTTTTGTCTCGAAGTCCCGGGTGCCAGCTTGCAATTTTGCGGCTATGAACTTCTGTTTTGTTCATGACCAAGTGGTTTTTTTCGTATAAAAATTAAGCCGTGTGCCTGATGCAAACTTTCCATGAATGAAAAGCACAAATGAACCCTTCCCGTGGCTTTTTAGAATTTGTGAATTACACAACATTTTTCTAATTAAGTGCCGATAATGATCTCTTCTCGGTTCACTCTCGTGAAAACGAGGCTGTTGCAGTAAAGAGTGACACAGGCTGTATCGGGAAATCACCAAAAGGGTTCAGGGAGCCAGTACGCCAGATTTTGGGGAAAAACAAGACCATGATTTTCCCTGCCTGCTCCGCCCTGATACTCTGATACCATGTGGTCACATCGGCAAGGCAGTCAGCCCCTCGATCGCACAACTTCAGACGATAAGCCGAGTGACCACGGTAAAATGAAAGCTGCCATGACGGGACTTCTCAAGACCGAACAGTTGATATTTGTTGCCAAAGAAAAGGGGAAAGCCTATTCTCGCAGTTGATATTTCATACTCTTTGACAGAAAATAACATTGACACGAATACCACCAGTGCCCGTGACATGATACACAGCAGTGGCCACTCGGCAATGAAGAGTATAAGAGTGCTTTCTCTGTTGCAGCAGAGATGAGAGATCGGAATGGCGAGGAGCGACGCAACAATGTTGCGGCTATGTCGAATGGAAATGAGGAGGAATGAAGCTATAAGCCTTAGTGTAAGTACTAATGCTCTCCAGAATGTAAGTGAGCATAGAGATGGATATTATTATTCTGGGTTCTTTCGGTAAATCTTGCTGTAGATTTCACACCTGATGATGATTGCTTGTGTTGCAGTCGAAACGTCGTGATAATTTTATTGTTTTATATTTGTATTATTTTCCTTCTACGTGACTTTTCCGAAAGAACCAAGAATATGAATCCCTGCAGTCACAAATGCTTTAAATCAAAATTTATGGACATTATTGTTAAGCTTGTATCCCCGAGAAAGCCGAACTGATTCTGAAGACTGTTGTCAAGAAAGTCCTGACAAGTTTTGACAGTAGGGGGCGATGTTGCTGTGCGTAGATCCAATTGAGCGAGCTACAGGTTATTTTCCAGAATTGAGATGTTTTGGCTAATACCAGTTGTATGTTTTGTTCGTGTAAATATTTATGACGACAATGACAAAACAGGTGGAAGATGTCTAATCTTTGATAACAGGCGGGAAAGCATCACAACTCCCTGCTAGAGACATTTTGAAGATTCTCTGCCCCGTTTGGATGCCTGGTTGAGGTTGCCAGCAAAGTGGCCACTTGACAGACACGAATAAGCGGGACAATGAGGGGTTAGAGGAATATCTCTCCATACCGGAAGAGGGAGAACTAAACGTGTATGCATTGTCTTGAGTGCTGTATTAATACGATGACGAAAAACCGGAACTTTTAATATTCCAAGAAGACTTACACAATTCCCAGGACAGCAAATTCAAAAGCGGACATCCTGGGAAAACTCTGCTGGGACAGGTGGCAAATATAGTTGTGGGAGAGTGCTATAGCCAGTTATTCCATGAGTGCAGAGCAGATATTTCACTTGTCGGCACCACCCGAGTTGTCATAACGTTAATGGTTCCAACATATTTATTAATGTGATGTCCATGTAATAATAGTCTTGAAACCTTATATGGGTACCAATTTCTGCTCTGGCCCATGGCCCTAAGTGTTCTCTGTCATAGGTTTACGTCCAGGCAGCGGATGCACCACCACTACCTGCTATAGACACCCTGAATGGGCTCCACCCTGCGCGCACATCTGGTTGAAGTCGCGAGAGAGTGCTTTAGCCGCTCTGCTCTGGCTGTAAGGTTGTTACACATCCCCTCTGTAGTCAGAGGGCACTGATCACGCTGCAACAGCCGGCCCCGCTAAAAAGTACTTCATTTATTTTTAGTCCATGGCCACTCTGCATTACAGGCTTTTTGGCGGATGTACTGAGCAAACGTAATATATATATTTTTTTTAAATACCCAGACGCACAATGGAATTAATCGCGTTAGGGCCACGCCGATCTGTAGATCTCGGCAAGGCAACGGTCGGAGCGTGGTCGGGAACGACGGTTCGCGCGGCAAAAGCAGATAGGGGTCGCCGAGGTGGCGACAACGGACCCAGAGCGTCCGCCACCAACCGCGCAAGTTGTTTGCCAGAGCTGCCGCTGGACGGGGCTTACGAGCGAAGTGACAAAAGCGGGAGAGCCATGGAAACAGCACGCACTGCGCCGTCACTCCTCACGAGGGCTGCATCCCTGCTTACACAGCACCCACCCCACCGGCCCCCCGCCCCCCCACCGCAACGACTAACATGAAGAAGATATTGAATAGGCGGGCAACGATTCGGGGCTGTAACGATTCACTGATTAATATGGATTGTCGAGCTCACGAAAGATGCATGATCCTGATGCATGCACATTTTCCTTAAATGGTCACGATACGCAGAGGAGGTATCATGCTTGTTAACTCACGCAGAAAATCGCGTGCAAGAATTTTTCAGCGAGTGCTTTCAGTATGTGATGGGTTCTCGTGACCCTTGCATCCGCTGCATTCACTGCATCCACAAAAAATATAAAGAATCGATTCTAGAAAAAAAATCGGAAAAATGTATTGTGGCAAATGATCGAATTTCCACACAGGTGAATTGTTACACCCACAATTGACAGGTTTCGGATTAGGCGCGTACCGATGCATCAATTTATCAATTAAGAGTCATTCTTACGCACACGATGCTGCAGAGACAAAAACGTGATGAATAAGAATCAATACTTGAATCCAATAATCACCCTGAACTGTTGAAATTCATCAAATCACTGGGAGGGGGTGGGGGGGGATGAATCATCGCATGCCTCGTAATGACCATCCAGCACAGGAGATCGGAAAAATGAGAAATAAGACCAACAGGATGGTAAAAACAAACAATTAATGAAAAAAAACATGAATATTCATCGAATCTCTAGGGGCAGGGTTGAACCATAACATGCTCAAAACAAAATTTTCCATAGACCAGCACAGAACACACTCCACGGCAGGCCACATCGCAACACAACTTCGAATGGCCAGCGCCACACTGGACTTTCAATCCAGAGGTCGCCAGTTATATCGCCCTGCACGGCAGTTGAAACAATGCTGCAGGTTTTTTTAATCTCCCCCGCCTGCAGCCACACAGCAGTATAAATAGGGCTCACCGCGGCTGTCCAATCGGCAGGTCGAATGCCGTGGGTTCAAGTGTGGATGCTCCCACCTCTTCGAAGACATCTCACCGAAGCGTGTTACATCCGGCTCAAAATTACACTCCCTCGAATGAAAGTCCTTCCACCGGCAACAGCGATAAATGTCAGGGCTGCACCTTTAATTTCCTACTTTATAAAAAAAAGAAAGGCACAACGCACATGCACTAGGAAATGCTGAGGGCGGGGGGGGGAAGCGTTGAGCTGCCCGTTGCAGAAGGTGTTGCGCCGTGGCCTGCCTTGGGTGGTAACCGCTGGCCGAGTAAACAAAAGAGGGAAACGCTGCACATGAACTCACTCACAATGCCGTGTCAGTACATTTTTTTTCTGCACCACCGCTAACCAAAATATCACGTGACTTACCGAAAACGATTTCAGCTCGCGCTCGGTGACATTTAACGTTCCAACAATGAAGCCATCGCCTTCATGATTTACATAAAAAAATCCACATCATCATCATCAGCAGCAACAGCAGCCATGATCAATCCACTGCTGGTTGGAGGGGTCCCATTGCCGTCACCATTAACCAGAATCCTGATGTAACAATCCACCTAGGACCTATATACGAGCTGGTTTCACCACTCCATCTCCACAGTGGACGTGCTCCTCTCGGACAGCAGTGGTTAGCGACGAGCACTATAAACCTAGTCACCTGAGTTCAATTGTAAGTCACGGGTAATGTAAGTAGCCCCTGACACCTGAACTGAACTTTGCTTCCAAGCACTTTCATCAACTTGCACTGGGCAGCTTAATGAAGTATGATACGAAAAAAGAAGACTCCTTATGACCTTACATTAGTGGGGGAGACCCAAACACAGCAGTGGATTGTCAAAGGAATTTCAATTATTTAAAGCTATTGTTACGATTCCAATAACAATAAGATTGTGTTTTTTTATTACCACAACGCTGTAAAGTACATAAACAAATCATCTGTGTGCTGTGTAATTTAAACTCACTCACCTTATGGTTAACTTCACAAGAACATTGACTCAGCAGTAGATTCTGCATCATTAATCTACGCCGACAACAAGTAACCACTACCTTTTATCCAATGCAGACTTAATTAATGAACTCATACAAACAAATCGATATCGCCGGAAAAATAAATCAGACGGTCCTTAAGAGCATGTCAGTTTCTAAAGCACTTTGGTTGAAAGGTTGGCCTGTGAATCTTTTTCATCTCATCTCAAATACCAGTTCTGATTCTTGTGTACAGTGCTTGAAAAACTGCGCTGATTTTTGCCCACTACACTACTCCAAAAAAACGTGCCAACTCATACACTGGTGCTACGCAACATCGGCACTCCGGAACATAATCTACGCAGCTCACCCGCGTGATTCCCTGAAGTGCTCCCTGTTTGGCACCTCCGCGACGATGCCGATGATGTGATGCCGCGACGAGCGACACTGTGCAGCACAGCACCTACACCAGCCAGCCTTGCACTGTGGTCTACTGGAGGAGTACTTAGACTGTCTGGCACCATTCAGGGTTTTTTGTGATGACCTAAGCCGATGTTACCGTGACTCAGACTGACTCACGAGAACGGGCTTTATTGTTGTTTGGTATAAAGTTTATACGAGCTTCAAGAGAAGAAGGCGAGAAAAGACGTCAATCCTCCAGATGCCAGCCACTGGATTTCCCATCGCAGAAGTTAGTAGACGGGGAAAAAACAAAAAAAAACGCATGCTCTTCATAGCTCTGTCGTGACTACCGCTGCTGGTGCTGCTAACCAAGCGGGCATGTGTGTGGGGGCGGAGCGATTTGATCACATCGTCAGGGGCTCAGCTCAGTGGGACAGAGCCCACTCTCCGATTACGGCGCTAATGCCCGAGCCACTTTCATTTTGCTAAACTTTTGCTGCGGCCGAAAAAATGAGCTCCAGTGTTTAGTCTGAAGCCCCGTGGTGTTTATGCTGCTTCAGAGGAACAAAGTTAAAAATACTATTTGCTCAACATCGTTGGTATTTACCACATCTGGAATTTATTTTTCTCTTACTAAAATGTTTCGCTGGTCGAAATATTTTATGTGCACATCTAACAGGGGGCTGCAGACACGCATACCGAATTACATTACCACATATGACAAGCCTATTAATTTCAAACAAAGGTCAAAACTTGAACTCTGGGGAAAAATCTCATAAGAAACAAATTGGCTATGGAATACTTTCTTGTCGCACGTTAAAATACTAAGCCTCAAATGGGGTCCCCCCTCACCACAACTCAATTTAGTTACTTCACGTCGGTCTCATTTCGGTAATTGTTAAAAGCAAATTTCGATTATACCTGCACACACACCGCATTTATTTCCATGACGGATAAAACAAGCGCAGTAAATTAAACCCGCAGACATGCCTCGCCATGTTTTTTAATATTTCGCCAGTCATCTGAACAATGTGAAAAATGTGTGTATCCTTGGAAACGGTCAGAAATCCCGTTGTTTTCAACCGGTCGCCCGACATCCTGAACTGAAATGGGGATTCGTATCGCCGGGCACCAATCTGACCAAAACCTCAAAAAGAGCGGTGTTCATTTCATCAACGAAACGAGTGCCGAAAATAGTCGTCGACGGAGCACGTTTTTGTTTTGGCCGGCCGATGACTACGAGTGGGCGAAAGTTATTTAGCGCGACGTGTGACTACGACCGCCTACCACCGATAAAGGTGGGTGACTATTAAGAGTCTAACGCAACATGAGTCAATGAAGGTGCAGGTTGAGATCATTTATATAGCAGTTCACCGACGAAGACCAAATATGGTAAATAGATATATGATATTCTTGGTTCTTTCGGTAAAGTCACGTAGAAGGGAAAATATATATATATAAAACAATAATCCACAGCAAGAAAATTGGATTTCAAAATGGATTTCACACCTGATGATGATTGCTTGTGTTGCAGTCGAAACGTCGTAATAATTTATATTTTTTATATTTTATTGTTTCCCTTCTACGTGACTTTACCGAAAGAACCAAGAATATGAATCCCTGCAGTCACGAAAGCTTTAAATCAAAAGATATATATGACGTACAGCTTCCGTGACTGCAGGAATACATATTCTATGGGTCTTTCGGTAAAGCCATGTGGCTTTACCGAAAGACCAATAGAATATATATATGCATGTTAATGCACTCTTTGGCTGACCTAACAATATCGGTATTGGGGACGGGGAGAAAAATTCCGCAGCCCTCACCACGAACATTTCATGAGAATGGGCGGACCAAAATTTTGACTGCTTTCATCGACTAGGCTAAGGGAATGACTAAATGAAAATCCGCAGGCGAGAAAAAAAAACACTTGAGTAAAATTCCACAGGATGTTGTTGCAATATATTAAGGCTACGACTAAAATAATATAAATGCTGACTAAATTAACACCGCCTCGGCGGCGTAGGGGTCCAAGGTATACGTCGTTTTGTTTAGTTTAAGATCCAAAACCCAGAATACACCCCACACCCGTTCCCATTCAAATGTAAAACTTACATCACAAAGGCACACTTAGCGCCGCCAGACCATGCACTTACAAGGAAGCACTTATCCTACCCCTAACGCAAATAAAAAAGCCCTCCGTGTAGCCAAGTACAGAGCCTCGCTGGACCTTTCTTTAACTTACCCAGGTAACCATGGAGCATGGCAAAGCCCATTAGCCCGAGTATGTGCGTCAGGCTGCTGCGTAGGTTATCGTGGTTGTACTGCATAGCTCTCCAATCTGTTTTCGGGTTGTACCGTGCTTATGTTGTTCTGCCTTATGTCTGAAATTCGCTCTGTGCTGGGAGTTTCTTCAGGAACTGAATTCAGTTCTGCGTGCTGGGGAGCTTCTTAAGGCAGTCAAGCGTGGTGCTAAACACGAAACATCAAACGTCGAACAACGCACGGCATAACCAAGAAAACACAATGGAGAGGTCATCTCAAGCTTGCTCAAGGAGGCAACACAACACCTGCTGACTAATATTCCAACCATAATCGCTTGCCAAAAGGGCTCAACCACCGGGGGCAACTGTGGCGAGCGGCTTGCTAGTTGCACATAGCAGATAATTACCAAGGCCCTTCATGTGTGAAAAGCTCAATCATGCCCCCTTACCAATGCTTTCATGGCAGAAACTACAAAAACATAAAGCATTTTTTCCTGCAGTTATGCACATGTTCTGAGATTGCACCACAGGTTTCCGGTACACTTAAACTACTTTAAATAACCAAATGGACCAAAACAAACGTAAAACAGTTACCGTCAAGTGTAAGGTTAAGTTTATGCAGGAAAAAAAACCCATGACATTTTTAATTGACCGTAACGATTCAAAAGCGGTGAATCAGTCAGAAATGAACACACAATCAGTTAACCATTTGGCGGATCGATGGTTAACGGTGATGGGATTAGAGACGTGTGGCCAGATAACTGGGAGATGTTTTGGGAGGTCAGCTTTAATTATAATTGTTTTGTTCACAGAACCAACACATTGTAAATCACATACGTCAGTGACGACTCGTATTTTGTAAACAAGCAGCGAGCTCACAGTCGTCTTGTAATCCTGTTTAACAGACATCATTACTACTGCGCACACTGCTTTGTAGCTCGTAACTCTAAAGTAATTATTCTTTCAGCTCCGTTGACATTACTTTCAATCATGTTCCATCGATGCGGCGGGCATATTTCACACGCAAGGTCCCTTGCACTCAAAATCACGGGCGTGTGCCTTTTTAAAATTCCAGCAGAGCAGCAACGAACCTTTCCGACTGCATTAAAGCAGACAGATTTCAGATTACGTCCCAGGGACAACTTTGCGGTCTCCATCGGGCGGTGCAGCTGGCATCGCTTGCTCGCCGTGAATACGAAACGCAACCTCGTGTCTTTACGCCCCATCTCAGCCCGTACGGCCGACGGCGGCAAACAACAGACCGAGCGATAGTTAGCCTGTCCGCATTCCCGACAGCCACAGGCATGCAGTGACCCACTTATTCGAGAAGCCTACTGAGGGGGCGTGTGGGGCAGGCTGTGTGCCTGACCCGTGGCCCGCGCCCGTCACCACGGACCCCGTCTCCTGCTCCCCTAATTGCCGCCTGCGCCGCCGCCCTGCACATGTTCGGCAGCCGCGCCAGGTTGTCCTGAGCTGCACTTGGGCTTTTCCACATGACCACACACTGGCGCGTAGCCGTGGCTGGAGTGGAGAAAAAAAGATTCTTGCTGCGCTCCGCCAGGCGTTAACAAACTAATTTTGTACCTGGCGCAAAACAATTTGGCGGGGTTAAGGTGAACAATTGATTGTTTAGGCTCGGTGTGCGAGTATAGTTCAGGATTGGTGTAAGTGAACAGGGGTAGGAGCAAAACCCCGGTGGCGTGCGAGGATGGAAATATGTTTTAATGGAGCACGTTGTTTACGGCAGCGGAGGAAACTGCAGTCCTTCAACTGCAGTGGCACAAATTACAATGTCGTTGTTGGCTATCGTGTGGGATAGAGTTACAACTACATTGCAACAATCAATGAAACCCCGTGTTTTTATGGTCTTTGCTAATCCAACAATCTTTCACTATGTGCCAGTACTCAAACAGAACACACCTTTCCCAAGAGATAGGTGGTGGGGGAGGGAGAGAACGGAACTTCTGAATATGAGGAAAATATGAATAAAAGTTGCACACTAAAACTTTAAGAGTCTTTCTCTGATATTTAAATAAATATAGTAAGGGGAACGGTAGAATTATGGTGAAACACTGTATAAACCTGGCGACCCGAGTTCTATTCCTGATCAAGTCTAACATCAGTGGCCAATAGTATCCGAAATGGTTATAGGCTCCCCCATATAACCAACCTGCACTGACCAGTGTGGTTAAATATGACCATTCAACGCCATAAGCAATGCGGCATAAGGAGTGGATTATCAGGGGGCTTCATAATATCACATTATAAACACAGCAAAGAGGTAAACACTTTATTATAACACAGAATTCTGCAGTGTCAAGAGTTTACAGTATATTTTACACAACAGTTTATAAAAAAGGAAACATTTGGTATAGATTACCGTGTACATACTTAGACATGCAGTATATGCAGTCTACACTTATAAATATACACATGCGTGTATTTTTACGACTGCACTCCATAAGGATTTCACTGTCCCTGTGATCAAAATAGCGAGGGTTATTACTCATCCTTGTTGTCAGACCTGCGTGATAAACATTCCATGTTCCTATGACAGATTCCACTCTCCTCCTCAAGTAACATTCCGTACTTAAGAAGAATCAAACCAGTCTCACAATTTATCGTAAAATATAACTCCCCAACAATAACAATGTCTATTTACATCAGCGGTCCAGAATCACTGCTTGAAATTCCACGTTAACATTCCGAAGGACAGTGTGACCACGTGAAACCCACAGTTGCCTTCTGACCAAGTGGAGAAGACGCATACACAATGTGGCTGTGCACATGTACAGCCCTTTGGTCAATCCACTGCTTGACGAAGGCTGCACCACGCCACACGGGCCATCGGGGTTAACCGACAATGTCGTCACGCTGGTCAGTGCGAGTTGAGAAAGGGGACAGCCAAAGACTGGATTAGCTACCACCCAGCATTGATGTTAGCCGTGGCTGGGAATACAACTCTCATTGTGTCAGAGCTGTACTGTGGTACTAATTGTATGGACCAAGGAAGGATTTGGCTGACAACGATCCTGTTCTGTCTTCTTGGTTCTTTCGGTAAAGTCACGTAGAAGGGAAATAATAAAAATAAAACATAGTTATTTTACTATTTTTATTTTTTCTTATTTTATTATTTCCTTTCTACGTGACTTTACCGAAAGAACCAAGAAGATGAATCCTTGCAGTCACGAAAGCTTTAAATCGAAAGATCCTATTCTGGATTTAAATTCGAAATGTCATCACCACTCAGTGGATAGGGAAATCCCCTGCCATTCCAACTAAATTCACCACGTGCAAACACAACACACCTCATATATCTACTCTTTCGAGAAAAACCCTGAAAACATAAATTCACTAAACATACATGTAGAGGAAAACAGAAACAACGATTATGGGAGATACAATGCAAAGGGGAAAACAACCCTTAATCTTGTAGATTACGTGCGTGCCAGGGCTGTGTGTTCCGGGCAATATGACACGAGTTCGGTGATTGAAAAAAAAACGTTCAAGTGACTCTCAGACTCTCCAGTGACATCACGGCGGTCGGACTTCCTTAAATTCAACGTCAAATGTCGTGACATCAAGCGCACGCCAAAAACTTCCTCCAAAGTACATTTTGTTCGATTTAGAGCAGCTTCAAACTAGTCTATGACTGCTCCGGAGAACACATTACAGGCTTGTTGCTACTGGAGAAGATCTGTTTGGCTTATTGATAGGGCCGCTTAAGGGAGGATGATCGGGGAGAGGTCGCGCATTCCTGCGCCATGGAGCAGTGCCACGTAACGGTCAACCATAATAACAGCCTTAACAAACAGAGCAATAATAAGCATAACAATAACCACAATGTTCACGATAACCACAATAATACCTACAACGATAGCAATAACAACAATAACCGTAACAACCAAAACAATTATAACAACAATGACAAGCACAACCATAACAACAACAATAAACATTCACAAGGGCAGCCAGCCGCTTAGAGCTACACCAATGTCAACAACAAAAATAACAACAACACAACAACCAAAACAACTGCAACCACTATAGGCACGACAACGCCAGTCGTAACGATACGCCGACCACAACAGCAACCACAATAACACCCACCACCACCACAATAACAACAACACGATTCACAATCACAACAACCACGTAAAGGGCGTCCAGTGGCTCTGAGCCACAATCGTTGGTAACTCCCTCAAGTCAACCTCGTAGATTCAAACCCTCAGTCAACCAACAACCCATTTAGCCACTCTAAAGTCACCTCCCCGACACTCAACTCGTCACCTTTGAAGCCACCCCTCCTCCGCATCACCTCAAATTAGTTACCACCTCACCCCCTTCAAGTCCTTAATCTCGTTACCTCCCGAGTCACCTTCTCCAATCGTCTCAAGCCACCCCACAAAGTCGCTCGTCTTCGTCACCCCCACCAGGTCACCCTCTGGCTCTATCCGGTGGCGACTGCACCTCCGCGGGCGAGCGCGTCCAGGCGAGCCCGAGGCTCCAAGGCCCGAGGCCGCGATACCCAGAACCGCCTCAGCAGCAGCTACTGCTGCTGCGGCTGCTGCAGCAATCCCGACTGGGGGTGGCGGGGCTGGTGAGGGGGGAGGCTTATCCCCTTCACCTCTCACGGCTCTCACGAACCGTGAGAACCCGGCAAGGAACGGCAGAACGCGAGGAAGGTAACGCCGCGTGAGAGACTGAACCCAGGGGCGGATGGTTCCAGTCCTCAGCAGCAACCAGTTTCCTCCTTCTGCCTCACAGCCGCGGGCCATCGCCACCATCACTGTCATCGTCGCCATCGCGCGGCTTACCCGGAGTGAGCGCGCGGTCGGAGGCGAGGAGGCGAGCGAGAGGCGCGCGGGAGCTGAGGAGCCGAGGTCCGGGGTCGCCTCCTCCTCCGCCTCCCCCCTACTCACAAACCTCGCGCAGGAAACCGTAAACACGGCCGTGACGTCACCGCACACGCCTGTCAATCACCGCCGAGCCACGCCCACCAGCGACGGTTTTGTGTGGGGAGGGGCAGGGGAGGTAACGCCCCTGAAAACGACGTCATCACGCGACACCTGTCAATCTCCTGCAGCGAAGCCTTGCCCACTTCGCAACTGCGTGTGCAGGGGTTACGAACAAGGGCCAGGTCTCGGAACGTCGTCTGTTATTTGTATTCCTTTTAAGGGCCATACAGTGTTGTTGACGAACTTGTGAAGTTTTTGTTCTTTTGTACCTTTTGTATCACTGCAAATTTAGAGAAAAATAGCTTTATAGGCTTAGGTTTTTTCGGTAAAGTCACGTAGGAAAAAATAAAGAATAAAAATAATAGAAATAATAATATAAATAAAATAATAAATCACGACGTTTCGGAGGCAGCAGGTGGGACCGTCACAGCTAAATGTACTGTATAAAGTGAGGCAAAATTCCAAGAGACAAGCTCTTAAATACAAGCTTTATAGCTCATCGGATTCCTCCAGGATAACGAAATAGGCTGATTCTGAAGTCGTTTGACTGGAACAAAAATATGTAACAGGCGACGTTTCGGGGAATGCCCCTCAATAGCACGTGAATATAGACACCCGATTGATATAGCGGATAGTACGAGTTGTAGACTGCGCCTTACATCGTGGGGCCTTACAAGAATAAACTTTTAAAGTCAGAATCTTTATTTATCCTGGAGGAATCCGATGAGCTATGAAGCTCTTTTTCGCAGATGTCCAGTAGGGGCGGATCAGCAAGTTACGACAACAAACATTGCCGCAAAACGATGTGAGCGCAAAGTACTGCAGAGGAAGCGGTCGGTAAGTCACTAAAAACAGGATATAAGTACAATTAAAATTTGGATTTAAAGCTTTCGTGACTGCAGGGATTCATATTCTTGGTTCATTCGGTAAAGTCACGTAGAAGGGAAATGATAAAATAATATAAAAGAATATAAATATAAACAATAAATATAAAACTTTTTTCAAATGTTCTTGCTGTGGATTTCACACCTGATGGTGATTGCTTGTGTTGCAGTCGAAACGTCGTGAGAATTTTTATTGTTTAATATTTATATTATTTTATTATTTCTCTTCTACGTGACTTTACCGAAAGAACCAAGTATAAGTACAATTTACATAAGTGCATAAACTCCTGTCGCTTTTTGAACACTGAAATGCAGCTCGGGCAAGGCAGCAAAACAACAACAATAACAACAACAGTCGCAGACCACACCAAGACAACACACGGTCCCGCAATAAAATTGCACATTAATAATTAATAATAATGATATTTATAACGCACCAGATTTAGCAAAATTGAACGATCGATACACGGGTAAGGATCAAAGACTCCCGATAAACGTTTTTGAATGAGCATACGAATAGTTGACACCGTGGGTTTCTACTGAATAACAGACAAAGTGATTTCGAAAAGTTTTTTGGTTTGGCCATGTTTGTTTGTTGTAGTACGGAGTAAGACTGCTGGCCTTAATCTAAGTTGTCTTGTGGTTGTTGTTGTTGTTTGACTTGCATTCCACTGGGATTTTTGCACATAACGTTGGTGTACGGTGTTTTTAATGCAATATTTTGCTGTCTTTTCTTGGATTTTCTGTTTGCACTTAGTCACATATTCACTTTCATATGTTTTCTTGTTCATGTTTTAGTTTTTTGTTTGTTGCGGTTGCACCCGATTCAAGAGCGGAATGGCTCACAGGGCTATACCTAATAAATGAACTTGAACTAATTAAAAAAAACATTAAAGCTACAATGACCCGCTGTGACGTCATCACGCAGCTCTCAATTGTGACGTCAAAACGCCCCAAACGTGACGTCTAAAACGCGTCAGCTGTCTATCATCGCGGCAAAGCCACGCCCGCGACGTCGATCTCGTCTGGCGATTGGCCCCAGGATTGCGTCACTAATTTCCGGTTTAAAACGCTCTCAAGATAGCAAAGTTATCCGGAATGCGACGTTGCAAGCAATACATTTAAATGTTTTAATACAAATGCGTTTATATTCTTGGTTCTTTCAGTAAAGTCACGTAGATAGAATTTATTTTATTTTATTATTTTTATAATAAACTATTCGTATGCTCATTTTTATAATAAAATAAAAAATAATATTGCAGTTTTATTTTTCTATCTACGTGACTTTACCGAAAGAACCACGAATATGAATTCCTGCAGTCACGAAAGTTTTAAGTCATCAAATGCATTTATTTCGTAATAATTTTTAGTTTGTCATTGAAGGGTTTGTCTGTTGCTCACATTCATAAAAAAAACATGCATTGAGATTATATTATTTTGTTGCTATAAATGTCCAAATGATGGGTCACTTTGTTGAGCTATCATTTGTGGCCAGGTCACTTCTAAAAAATATGTCCGTACTTCAGTGGGCTTTACCTGGTAGGATGGGAATTGTGTAGGTTTATTTGTATGCGTTTGGGTGATTCGTGTATCTTTCTTGTACTTTGCGCTAGTATCGTCTTTCAAATTAGTATTCAAATCAAGATTATTTTTGTACTGTTTGTTCTTGGAACATTCTTACTCGGCCTGAACGATTAATCGATTTAAAATCAAAATCGCAATTTTAAACAATGCGATCAGCAAATCGCAAAGGCTGCGATTTTTTGCGATTTGAAAAGTCCTATTAAGTTCTTATTATAATTGTTTTATTTTTTTATTATAACTTTATTTAACTTAACAATTGTTCTGTGTTTGATTGTTCTATTTCAATTAAACATTTTAATAAATACATGTTGGAAGCAATTCATCTCTTTTAAGTTCTCATCCTTGCATTAGAATATATAGAGCAGTTCATATTTTGATGGTATCGTGTGGTAATGCTCCATCACATGCTTTCTTTAGAGCCTAGTCTCACATGGTGTTGGACCAGATGACGCCAAAAGGCGCACATTATCAGAGTTGTGTTTTTTTTTGCATTCCGACTGCAGGTATTGTGGTCAATGCAAACATGACTCCTTGTAAAAAAAAGGTGTCAGTTTTGTTGCCAGATAAAAGGGTAAAAATTAACCCGTAAAAACAAAGTTTTTCACTATAAATCCTTTATATGCGTGGCGGCTAGAGTCCTCTCGTCCTCTGGCTTGAGATGGCTGCCACCTATGGGTCAGATGATTGCAGCGCAAGCATTAAGCAATTGGTAATTAAATATCATATTTTTGTCCGAAAAAGTGTAAAATTTTGGAAAAAAATTTTCACGAACATTAATTGTCACGCACAACGAGTCTGTGTGGAAAATGTCAGCTCGATTGGATCACGGGAAGTTTGTTAAAAAACGACCGAAAGATTTCCACGGTCGTAAGCACGCAAGCAAGCAAGTGAACTTAATATAAAGGATAAAAAAAACAATTATCGCATTTTGAGTGTGAAGAAAACTTCGCGGGCTTGGGCGGGACACGTCGCGGTGATGATGGGCGGTTATCGAGACGAACGACGGAGTGGTCAAAATCACAATGTTTATTTATACTTCTAGATTTGATTCTAGATTTGAAGTTTTCGTGACTGCAAGGATCCATACTCTTTGTTTTTTTCGGTAAAGTCACGTCGGTTAAAAGAAAACAAATAAATTAAATCACGACGTTTCGGAGGCAACACAAGCTTCCGTCTTCAGGTGGAACCGTCACAGCGAAATTATTGTATCAAGTGAAGAGAGCTCTAAGAGACGTGACCTTATATACTGGTTAAGGAAAGGGGGGAGGAGCCAGGATGGGCCGTGGGTGGGGGGGGGTGTAAGCTGCAGGAGGAATCCGATGAGCTGTAAAGCTCTTCTTCACAGATGTCCGGGGGGGGGGGGGGCACGGGGTCAGAAAGTTACAAAGCGTGGAACACGCTCGGTAGGTGCGTTCACCGTGGCAGAGACGGGAGTCATGAAATCATCTGGTGTGCATGAGCCATCTGGATTGCTACGTCGTAAAGACTGTGAGAGATAGCAGATGGCTTCAAGTGGCCTTCATCCAGCTATGAATTGACAAATTGCAATGGTGTAGAGGATTGGTAACACTGGTTCGCGTGTGCTGCGCTATCAATCAGACTACTTGAGTTCGATTCACGGCCACGGCTAACATCAGTGGCGAGTGATATCTGAATCGGTCCTGGCTCACCTCCCACACTTCACTGACTCGTCAGCGTGATGAAGTAATGAGTGCCGTCAAACAAGCCATCACGGCCGACAAACAACATCGTGGGGGAGGGGGGGGGAATCATCCAGCAGCGGATTGACAAAGTGGAGAGGGAGTCTGTAAACATTACATTGACTCGACGACCCCGTGTGAACCGGGTAAAGGAACGATTCGTAATCTTTGGCAGCGTGAGCGATACGTCTCCATAACTGCGCGGTGGAATGAACGGACACTCGTGGAGAGACTTCTTATCCCCAATGAACCCGGCACGAAATGTTTGTTAAAAAACATTTTTTTTATTCTTTCTTGCCAAGAAACCTTCCCCCTCCACCACCACCAGTCCCGCCTTTCTCGTGTGCATGGCAGTGCGAGGCTCGAAGCGCGGCGGCTGTTTTCGTTGGAACGCGGCTCTCTTTCTCGCTCCAAGTTCCTATAACGCCGCGACTACTTCTTGCACGCTTACAGACGCCGGGGATTTAATATTCCAACGATTAAAATTAAAAAAAGAGACTTGGGATTATTTCGTGGACGATCCGTGTAAAAATAAATTAAAATAATCGTGGGTGCAATTGCCAGTTATTTTCGTAATTATCACCAGGGACTCATTTTATCCGGAGTTGTTCGGGGATAAGCTCCGGAAAATATTACAATGTTTAGTCAACCAACACCCGACAAGTGGTGGGTGTGTGGGGTCCAGGAGGCTGGGTTGGTCCACAAAATATTGCATGAGAAATTAAGCCTTGATCATCATCAGCCATGGCCAATCCACCACTGGATGAAGGCATCGCCAAGTCGCAGTCACCTCTCACGATCCTGCAATGTTAATAATCCACCCAGCGCCTGGGCACGATCTTGATTTAACTCCCCTCTCCTTGCTGGACGCCTTTCTCAGACGTGTCCCGTTCCTTGGCTCCCCCGCCCCCCACCCCATCATCATTCCTGAGCATCGTCCATTCTCTCTTTTAGCGATGTGTCCTGCCCAAAGCCACTTACTTATATTAACATTTAACATTAACAAAAACCCCACAACGGATCTCTACAGCCGTTTATCAATCTACTGCTGAATGAAGGATATTCTCCCAACGCACGCAGTGTCGGTTATGGTGTCGCTGGACCGTACTTTAGCGCATTCATCAGTACAGTTTTAATGAAGGGGAAGGATGAGGTTGGTATCACCAACTGCTGTTAGCTGTGGCTGGGAATTTAACGCTGATCGCCGGGTTCATAGCAGTGCGCTAACCCATTGTCCTATTACCCAGTTATAGAGGTCATATATCTTCACGAAAATAAATCATTGCGGCTACAGGTGGCTGCCAAAGTCATCTTAATAATCTTGGCAACATGACATAGTGATGAATGCGTGGTATGATTGAACTGCCAAAACCTACATTTTCTTAAATACACATTCAAGTCATTTTATAAACCACGTGGTATTTATTTATTGAGAGAGTACTCGATGGTGGTGTTCATGGAATTTCACATTGTGGGAGTGTAGAATAATGCTTATATAGGACATAACCAGTGCCTACACATACATGATGGCCTGGCTACTTTATCATCATCATTGCTCAATGTCCAAATAAACAAAACGCACGTGAATATCTTTTTTAAATCGGCGACTTTTTTTTAACAAGACAAAAAAAGCATCGATTCTAAAACCCCTACGATTACGGAACCAAAGGCTACAAAAGCAAACAAAGACAGATTTAATTGAATAAAATATATAAGGGAGGTCGGGGGAGTTCAGAGATCAGAGCACTCAGCGGAAATCGCTGAGATTACAAAGCAGCCGCCTTCGATTACCCGGGTTCTCAAGTGGAGTGAGTTGATGGGCTTATGCTCGGCATCACCGATTACACAAAAACATCTCCATCGCATTTAATGCGATTCTCTCATTAATTTTGGTAAATTTCCACCTCTGACAATTGAAATTATCGGGTTGACTGTCACGCTACGAACATTATTACCATTATTGGCAGGGCGTGCAAGCTCCCCTACTTTGTGGAACAGAGGTAACTTGAAGAGATCTCGGGAGCACGCCTGTGATATCCACTTCAATGGGGCAATTCTCCAACACGAAGGGTCGCACTGCTATGCGAGAGATCCGAATAGATATTATATCTTATGACACGGCGCCGGAAGCACAATCAGGATGAAATTGGTAGGAAAGGATAAAAATAAATAGATGATGAATATGAAACCAGACTTGTGATGTATCTATCTGGCCCTGTGACCAAAAATCAGAAGCACGTCTTGTCTCATGAGCTCTGAACATTCATAAGCGGTCCGCTCTTCTCAGTGTCAGTTCAAGGGGAAGAGCGTTCCAAAAAACACGATTCCCAGCGTGTGTCAGTCATCACCCGGGATACAGGCAGGTGGTGGGGGTCACGCCATTGAAACTTTACACGCATGCTGCCTTGGTACCCAATGGCGCTCGTGCATACAAATGCACTCACACTGCAGGTCAAAAACTCCTCTTTCTCTTTCTCCTTCTACCTACTTTATAATTCCCTCTCCTGTCGTTTGTTTCCTTGAGTTTCGTATAACTCTTGTGAAATTCCAGAAACATCTATTGACCCTTTAAGAGTGATATTTGTTACCGGCCTCTTGGCATCGTGGGCTTGTGCTTTCATAATAATTACTACGATGAGCCAAGAATGTCTGTGTGTAACGCTCCTGACGTCACTCCACGTCGACCAGCCCCCCTCATTCATAATCATGAACAGGTTACGTCCTCCACATGGACCCCCCCTCCTCATTAATAATCATGAGCAGGTGACGTCAATCCACATGGAGCGCCCTCCTCCCTCATTAATAATCATGAGCACGTGATGTCACTCCACATCTACCAGCCTCCCTCATTAATAATCATGAACAGGTGACGTCCTCCAAATGGACACCCCCCCCCATTCATAATAATTAGCGGCTGACGTCACTCCACATGGGGGGCCAAGGCACCTCCTCCCCCCTCCTCGGCGTCAACTTACAACCCTCACTACAAAGGCAGAACCCTCACGTCACGCGATCTCCGTCATGCTGTTGAGACATCAAAGTAAAAAGGACGTCATGATGAACAAGGGATTGTGACCTTAAAAAGAAATGTCTGTGTCACCGCGCCCTTACAAATTGCACACGAATGGATACAATGAATATCACGTGGCGGTCTGCTTTTCGCTTGCAAGTTTCAGATTGACTGCAATACACCCGTCCTTGGACGGGCAAAAGGCGAGTGATAAAAAGGATCAAATCATGTACTACCAAGCAAATTAAAACCCAACTAGCAAGAAACCACCAAACTGAATAAACAAATGGCAGAAAAACACTCGTATTTTTTTTTACTTTTCAGTTTTTCTCCAAAATAACTCCGGTCCGCCATCTTCTGCAACAGTAAAGTCACGAGGGAGCACGTGTTTTCGCCGTTTCGTGAAGATGTAAATCTGCCCCCACCCCACCCAGTCGTGTCGGCTGCACCGGACATCATACATTCATACACATGCTGCTCTCTGTCTGACCGCAACCGTTGGCGCTAATTAATGTCTCGTCTGCCCCAGCACGGAACTGGGCTGGGGCTACATGATCCTTGGGTGTGATGCCATGCACTGCCCACACATCATTTCAAGGAAAAATGCAACTCGATAAAGACAAATAGCTCTTATCTACTAGATAAATGTCCAGGCTGCGTTCCGGGCCATCTGACAAGAATTTGAAGCTCCATTACAGTATTAGTTTTTTAAAATGATATCTAACGGTTCACTGTACACAACCCAAAGGCCTAAGAACAGCGGAGAGTAACAGGTAGCAAGATGAACGTTATAATGCTTGAGATAACAAGTTGACACTTTCGTGAATTGAGCAAGGTTTCAAGAACATGGAAAAAAGAGACGATGGGAGGCAATTCAAAAGTGCATCTATATGAGGACAGAAGTAGAAACAGAAGTGTACCTTTGACCTGTAGGACACAGTATGGATGAGACAAAACCGTCAATGGTGCCAATTGCGTCCCATAACGCTGTACATTAATTATACAAAAGGACCATATAATATACACAGCTACTACCAAGAAAATTTAAACCCAACTACCAAACTGAATAAACAAGAAATGGCAGCAAAACACTCGGTTCAGTTTTTCTCCAAAAGCACTCCAGTCCGACATCTTTTGCAACAGTAAAGTCACTCCTAGGGAGGACGTGTTTGTGCCGTTTCGTGAAGTGTATCTGCAGGACAGAAGCAGACAGAGAAGTGCACCTTTGACCTGTAGGACACAGTATGGATGAGACAAAACCGTCATTCCGGTAGACCAAGTCCTCAAAACGGATGGAGGAATAAAAAAAAGATCTCTATATGGTGTGGCACTGCTCAAGTAAAACAAAAGCAATCAGACGAAACAAATGTGCCTAAACGTTTTACATAGAGCCAGATTAAAAGGATTCCTTTCAAAACGTAGAAAATTAGAACCCACCTCAAGGTAGTTAATTCTCTAAAGAATGTTGGTCAATGTGACAACATTCATGGGTATTACTTCGAGCGGAGAAGTGGTGCCACTGTTAGCACAGCGCACTATTAACCTGGCTTCCTGAATTCGATTCCCAGTCATGGCTAACATCAGTGGCGATCGATACCTGAACCAGTTCGGCTCTACCCGTTCACCAACCCACATTGACCACGGTGAAAAGATTTGGGCAAACGACTCCCAGAAATCAGTGTGTGGAGAGACCTCACGTCCAGCAGTGGATTGACAAATCGCTCTAAATGTATGTTTATTCTCACTTGTACGAAAGGGCATGTTGTCTGCACGACCGCATTGGACTAGTTTGCATGCGAAGTAAACTTACGTGTCATTCCAAAGGCAATCAAGAAGACAGCGGAGGCGACTACCCCAACCTGGTCGCCACCCTTGGCATAAGCCCCCTTTGAAAGACGTGTCACTCGACCGGGGCAACAAATGCCCCTTCACCAGCGTCAGCGGGAACCAGAGGAAAAGAAGCCAAAAAAACGGCATTAATCAATCGGACACGCGTTTCACTGCACGAAGCGCTGCCCGAGATCCTGAGATGACCTGTATTTACAATTAGTCATCCGGCTTAAGGAATCCAGATGCGCTGTTGGGTTTCATGCACGCATAACATTAAACGTTCGTTTTTAAATGTAATTTATACTCGCGTTCATCGCGCTTCGGTGATGTGTAGATTTTAGGGCATGGTGGTGCAGGCTTGTCATCCATCACTTTAGAGGCAAGAGTCGTTGTACTACAAGGTGACAGAGATGGCAGTACAAAAAATTGGTTTGTGAGCCCATCTGTTTGGATCTTTGTGTGTTATCCCCTCATATGCACGGGTATTTTTTTGTTCTGAGTGAATAAGAAAAGACACTGGCGAAACACATCAAAGCGGGTCTCTCCTGAAATAATCTTAAGACCCAGTGAGGATTTCCCAGATAAATTACATTATTTGAACACAGATGAAGCGGGCGTGCAGCGGTGTTCAATTGTAGTTAAAATATTTGGGATAGGTTCTACAATTTTAGATCCTGAGCTGACCCAAGGTCCATTGCTCCACGTTTAAGAAAAGCCATCCAGACACTTTGTACGACATCTTGATTCACTGCAGCCAACTCTTGCTTGGTAAAACTGAACACATCCAGAGTGTGGACAACCTGAAAATTACCAAGATAATTTTTTTTATTCATGTAAAGTTATTAACACGGACAATTTCACACAATCCAGACGAAAAACAGGCTTAGTTGAACTGAACATTACCAAACTTTCCACACACGACCCTCCAACAACAACGGGTGAAACGCTGCAAAGCACTTAAGCAATTGATGAAATGAAAAATGAGAAAATTCCAGCTGCATTAGAAAGAACGCTATACCAGCAGACTATTTGTGTTGGCTGCAAAAGACTTAACGATAATGAATGCAGCATGGTGACTGGTCGATGGCTTGATGAGAACACAGTTGCTGGTGTTGATGGCCTAAAATGACCCCATTAAACAAACACATGCGGTGCAGTAGTCCAGCTGTAGGCACAGCTGGAAGCGAACATGCAGATTTCATACATGACCAAACCGATAGACGGTGAAAATTTCCATTACCTCATTGACTTTATTGAAAAGCAATAACTTAAAAAAAAATATTTAAAACTGTATCTCGTTGCAGAAGAGTTCCATCAACTGCACGTGCGAACGCTTAAAATGCACGTGGGGATTTAACGTGGAAAAATGTAACACTTGAGTTGCATTTTTAGGCCGATGGAAGGGAGCACAGATGACTTACGGTCAACCAACCCGCACGAACGGCACATCTTGTGCAGGCCTTCAACCAGCAGTGGATGATCACAGCTGATGATAATGATGGAAAGGAGCAAATGCACTCCAATGAAGCTTCTTCACAACTGTTTTGGATGCTCCTCGGGCGGGGGAGGGGGGTCACTCTTCCAAGTCCTCGTTAAGACCATGACGAGCCTACGGGTCACGATGCCACGACATCACCACGCGACGACGTCTCGGCCATCAGGATCTCGCTCCTCACTCGTCCTCGTCATCATCCTCGTCGATGATCACTCGCTGCCTGGGCCGTCTCGCCGGTACGGCCTCGTCGCCCGAGCTCGAGTCGTCCAGACGGGTGACGACGGGACGACTTCCTGGGGAGTCCTCCATCTCATCTTCCACCTTGTCCTCCATTGCCTCCGCCCCCGGCCCCTCAACCAGCACGCCTGCTGCTGCTGCTGACGCACGGAATCAATCCCCGCAGGGCCGCTCTCAGAATTAAACGCAAATAGCAGAGATAACACCTGCACGGCGCTGTCAAACACGCATGCGCTCCCTACCATTAAAGGCTCTCAAACCTGATGGGAATAATGATGATACGTGGGGTTCATTTTTCACACTGCTGCACGGGCACTTAATGAGTCAGGCCCCTGTTGCCAAGGCAGCTGTATCTGATGTGTTTTATACAATTAATGTAATGGCATGACTGGGTCCGTTTTTCAACAGCACGCATTATGGATGGATCGGTCAAAGTTGACGCGAAAGCGCGGAAAAACCCACGCAGCCTCATTTGGCTTCACGCTGTGCAGCCCGAGTTGAACCATGCGGTAAGAAATGTTCGGCGTGCGCCAGCAGGGGATGGGGTGAGGGAGACGATGCAGGGATACAGCAAACAGAGCAGACAAATAGGACTGACGATATACGCTCTATTACACAGAGCAGTGGTGGAGCAAAAAGGTACAACACCACAATCGTCAAGAATACTGCCCTAAAAGGAAAACTAAATAGACAAGAAGTGACTTTTTGTGCAACAGTCCTTTGTCAGAGCAGAGAGCGACAGAGGCCGGAGAGACTGAGTGAACAATAGTTGGAGATTGCATGGTACACCACGGGACCCTGATGAAAATCAGTTTAATAATGTTTATATTTGAAAACTCCTAAAATTGACGTATAAAGTTATCCATTAGCATATATTTAGTCATAGACTATCCCTTCAAAGGTCAAAAATGCATCTATAAACTAATTTTGCACAAAGAGTCAAATTATCTTGTATAGAAAAGGATTTCTACAGCAGATAATTTCTCTTCATATATTGTTTCTTATATTCTTATATAGTTGTGCGTCAAAAAAGGACACCTCTAAAAACAGCGTCCTTTGCCTGTAACATCTGGCTGTTCACCAGCATTGATTCAAGCAAGCCTGAATCTGCTGATGAGACCCCCTATGCCAAAACCGCTCCAGTCTGTTTGTGTAGAACTGACATTGCCAAAATGACGAACTCTCCAGAACGCCTTGCGACTGATGGGATGTGTAAAAAAGAACAAACTTCAGATATGACAAGGAGGCTGGTTGTCTGCTCATTAGATACCTTCCGTGTCGTTGTTGTCGTCGTCGTCGTCGTCGCTGTCGGGCAGCAGACGGGTACGCTTCGCCGGTCGCTTCTCCCCTCTGCCCCTGCGGATGAAAGCGCCCTCGCATGAGAGGGCCGGCAACCCATTTCCCCGACTTCTGCACGTCAACATGTCATCTCGTGGCCTCAGTGGGGTAGTGCATTTGCCGCTTGTCGCGGGGTTCGGGCCCAGCAGACGCCCTGGTTGTTACCACGGTTTTAATATCCACAGAAAATCCACTGCGAAGCCGTCTGCTCCACCGTGGATATTTTGTTTCACAGTGGACGTTAAAGATCCCCTCTCAGTCCAAGTGATTATGCCACGTGTGCCGGCGTCATGGTCCGAATTGGCTTAATTCGAAAAATGTACGTGCAAATTATGCACCGGAGATTACACATAGCAGCAATTATCGCCCTCTACTGGCAGACTAAGGCCTGTTTGCTGGCAAAGTGCTGAGTCCCCTTATGCCCAGAGGGATAGCTGCCACTGAGGGTGCCCTTTCAAATGTTTGACAAGAGATGTAAGTCACGCTCATCACATGCAAAGTGCTCCGAGTCTCCCCGGTGCTCTCTCAAAATAAATCATGATACTGTAGTATTATCTCGTATGCCCAGGTTCGACGAAAACTCTTCACCTTTTCTGCTCCTCCTCCTCTTCCGAGTTGGTGTTGCGATTCCTTCTCTTCTTTTGCGGCTTGTCTACTGGCACCTTTGCTGGATGTAAACAGGGGTATAAGGAAAGTATATTTACCGTACGCCGATGGGTTGCGTGCGACAGCATGCAATGACGTGTTGAATCGTTGATTCAGAGCCATTCTCACCCTTACGGTGCATTCACCTCATCGTGCGTGTGACAATCGATTATTTGAAAATGTCTACGTTATATGCAAGTGGTTCACACGATTCCTGTAGCCACAAAGAGGCGCGGCATTCACAAATCCGTTAAAAGGGGAATCAGTTCTTGACTGAAATTCTATCCACGATTGTGAAAATATATGCAATTGCAAGGCAGGGAAATCGTTACATGTCCTAGTGAAACAATGTGGGTATGCAAACAATGTGCTATTCATGGCTTGCTGACCTCCATACTGAACAACTGTAAAAAAAGAGCTTCATAGCTTATCGGATTCCTCCAGTCTAAATAAAGATTCTGAATGTTCTGAATACGTTGGTTACATTCCACATTACAAGTATTCTAAGCATGATAGTCTTGAGACAAGGTGAGGCTCTCCGGATAAATAAATGGCATTATTTATGATTATTATCACTGTAAAGCTATAATCCCTGGAGTCACATTTCTAGGAGTTCCTACCACTTCTTGGGCACGACATTTTAGCACTGAGAGACAGAAAGATGAACCCAAGTCAGAGACACCATATTAAGAACACATTCCTGCGGAGGGAGCTGGTAGGAACGTTGGGTTGCTCAGTCAATGGCCAGGGTCTACGGCGGCGTGGTGTATTCCGCAAATATGCCCGACTGTGAGGGCGGGCACAAGCCGGCATGAGTAGGTTAAACGTTGAGTTTTATAAGGGCATCACGGGGTGACCAGCCCCTCCCCACCCAGCCCCACCCTCCCCACCCAGTCCCTCCCCACCCTCCCCACCCAGCCCCTCCCCACCCTCCCCTCCCCACCCAGCCCCTCCCTTCCCACCCAGCCCCTTCCCACCCTCCCCTCTCCACCCAGCCCCACCCCTCCCATTTTTGGATGCACGACGGATGGACGGACACAATAATCCCCTGTGGGCTGGTGAAACAAGGAGGTTCCTACCAGTAAAAAACTTGGGCTGAACACATTTGGAAGAAGCGTTGATAGTCTATGATCGAGACTAACAATGGAGTGTCAGAGGAGGAAACGCATTCGAGACCGAAGAATTTCGATCTTGTGTAAGAGCTAGATAGATTGTTCCCTCACAGGACCATGGAAGACGGTGATGGCATGGGGTGACCTTCATCCAGATGTGGACCAATCATAGCTATTTATGATATCATGACTGCCAAAATTGATTATAATTTGAAAAATAAACCGATGGGCTGAAATAAAATCTGGGGACGCTTACCACGGCGTGATCGCGGTTCCCTCTGTTTGCGTCGCTTCAGGAGGGCCTGCAGGGCCTCGGCACGTCGTCCGCCACTCTGCGATATGACGCCATGTCCCCCGTCATCATCATCGCCATCCTTGTCGCTGTCATCGTCGGGGATGCGGGCATGAGTGGACAGCGGGGGTGGGGACGACACTCGGCTGGTGTCGCTGTTTATCCCGCGTACGGGGGACGGCACAGAGTCCACCGCCGCTCCCCACGAAAGCTCCTCTTCGTCGGAGCTCTCATCTTGCGCCTCTCCTTCAGCAGCCGAATCGTCACTGACTTCGTCATTGTCTCCGCTGCCGGCGCCGTCACCGCCACCAGCGTCGTCATCATCGCCATCATCATCCGTGGGGGCGCTCAGGCAATCGGAGATCTCGCGCAAGCGGCCAGGAGTCAGTTCTGCCGGTATTCTCCAAAACGTCTCCTGTCCACACGCACAGAAATAAGCACTTTAAGTGTGTTTAAATTAAGCAGTTGACAGCTCAAGAGACAAGGATAGTCTCATATGCAAAAGAGACCTGGATCACCAAAATAACAAAATCAAATAAAAACTAGGCAAATATAAATCATAGCAGATGTAATAATTAAATGCATTTGCATAACAAGGAAGACAATTCACAGATATTATTATTGTTGTATGGGATATATAAATCCAAACCATATTGCAATGTATCATCATTGATCACCGTGACAGGGAGGAACAGCGTACTTCGTGATTGGCCGGCGAGCACACGCCCAGCGCGCGCAGCAACCGACGGAACACCCGGTTCTCCATGGCGTCCTCGTTCTCCTCCGAGAGCGGCACCATTGGCACCGGCAGGGAGATCCCTGCATGTCAGTGTGTGTAGGAGTGGACGGGGGTTAGATAGATGTCACCAGTGAACCACTCAACATCACGCAAGAGCTTCGCAGGGGTGACGGCTGACTGAACGGTCTCTGCTGTCTTTGGCCGGGCAGCTTGGATGCGAGAGAGCCGAGCTGGCACCGCTGAGTTCCTGTGTTCAGATCCGGGTTTCAGCCGCCCAACTTGTGGTTAGACGGGATTTTAAGCATTGTGAGTTGATGGATCTCAGCTCAGCTACCAATGACTGTACACAAAGAAAAACTCATCACGTTTAATTTGTTTCTGTAGTTCATTTGTTTCAATTACAGCTTTGAGATAAAACATTTTTTTTATTGGTGTGAATGTCATGCGGCAAACATTACTCTAAGTGGCAGGGCAGGTGGACGAGAGGTCATATGAAGGGATCTCAGAGTTAGCTTTGTGATACCTGTGCTTCTGTAGGTTCTTCTCTACCAAGAAGGGTGCTACTGCTCTACAAGAGAGCTGAATGAGTATTTCGTTATATGACGCTAATTGCAGAATCGATATACAATTGGGGAAAATGTCTAAAAATCAAAAGGACTTTGGTGTCCCACCGTCCTCTTCCCGGTCATCGGCCGTCCGTCTCAGGCAATTTCCAAGCCACAGTACCGGCTCCGCCAGCCCTGCCAAAGAAATTCACACACACACACACAGAGCATCAGAAAAGTCAGTAAAGTAACACATGTCGTATTAGCTGCTGTCAGAAATTATTTAAATAAAAGCACTCGGAATAGTGGTGTAGCACGGTCGGCATGCCATCCCCCCTCCTCCCCTTCTCTGTATCCCAGTGTTTGGGCCCCAGAGCAGTTACACCGCCTGCACGCTCATTAGCTACGGCACCGACTCGGGACGCAATAGCACCTCCTCTGCGAGCCTTCGCCACCAGCTTGCGCAGCTCAGCAGGGCTGGTCTTCACAAGCGGCCGGGATTTTCTGCGAGCATTCCGGTTGCCTCCCTGACTCTTCCCGGGGCGGACGGGCCCTGCCCGGGCAGGTGCTGCCTGGGCGGGCCTTGCCCCGGCTCGCTGGATAGGTTGATCGTCATCGCTGCTCCCTTCATCCTCGCTGCTTTCTTTCTCGTCGTCGGAATCCACATCTAGATGATCGTGGTCATCGCCCCATGGGTCGGCATTGTTGTTTGAGTTGGCCTGTAGGTGCAATGACAAGACAACAAATGCAGTCACAGATGCACACACGCATAATTGTCTCAGGGCCCTAATGTATGCTAGATAATGTCCGACGAAGAGGGATATAATGACCGATTCATTGATATAAAATAATTCGTAACTTCACAATGGATACGTCAAATCTTAAGTGCGAAGATTGTTTATATTTGAGTCACGTGTATTGCTTGTAATTGGTTCTTAGATGCCATGGAGTGAATATAGATAGTAATCCATCACAAACAGAAAGATTTGTGTATTGAATGTATGGACGTAAAATTGCGGTGATCTCTAATAAATGCATTCCTAAGTAAAAAAATTCAAAAATAAAATCATCATCATCAGTATCGCCATGAGCCATGATTTATACACCTCTGGATGAAAGCCTCCCCAAGTTATCATCATCCCTCACACCCTGGCACTACAAAGAATAAGAAAATACACACACACACATGCCCAAAGAAATGAGGTGGCCTTTTGGTGTCCTCTGGTCTAACACCGTTTGAGACTAGGCTCGAAAGAAAGCTGTCTCTGGTGTGGACCAATCAGTTTCAAAGACAATGCATATACTATCAGAGTATATTTTTTGTTTGCATTCTCACCACAAGTATTATGGTTAATGCACACATGATTCCTTGTAAAAGGTTTCAGTTTGGTGTTTTAACATCTTCACACCTGTTTTGTTGCCAGAAAAAAGGGGAAACAACCTATTCTCAGGACTGCAACAGCGCTGCATTTGTGTGCAAGCGGAATTGTTGCCAACCTTGCCAGAGGACTTTCCGGAGCTCTTCGATGGGCGTTTCCGGCGCAGCTGTGCCCGGTCTGATACCAGGCCCATGCTCAGCAGCTTGTCCGCCACCTTCTTGCGCGACCTCTTGGCCGTCAGGTTGCGCACGATGTTGTCCAGCAAATCTGTGGCAGGTCAGAAGAACACTTACCACCATCAGGGCTGTCAAACACCCCCCCCCACCCCCGCGCGAACTGGCACCACACTCAAACGGAAGCTCCAGCAACAACACGCGCATTTACGCGTTTAAATTAAAGTACATGTGCAGTACAATGTGTTGCACGTCCAACGGCTCCATACCTGTCTTGACCATTTAAGCGGCCCCACCAATCTCAGTAAAACAGTGACACTCTACATACATTCACAAATTCGACCTTTTTCACACACGGTGATGAATTCTTAATCTTACGTACATCTGCTTACTTATATCGTACAGTCAAGCATTTTTCCATGTTCGAACCGGTTTGCAAACACATTTTGTCGAGTACTAATTTTCTCTACATGCTCACACATATGCCTACATCTAAGTCCCCAGCAAGTCGGATATGCGACATTCTACTGTACAACCTGTTAGTCCGTTGTTGGATGCAAGCCTCCCCATGCTGAGCAAGTGTTTGGCAATTATTTGACCATACTGACCTCTGCTAGCCTACAACACCTGTGAGACATGGCGATGGCCCATCCGAGAACTACTCAAGTTCAAACTTGCCTATCGTCGGACACATTACAAGACCAAGCGCATTCCAGATGATTTAATCATAAGCAAATTACAGTGTTTGAATAAGGAAAAATAATAATTTGATGAAGAACCATAATTACAGTTTAGAGTCTTTAATCACTTCCTCTGATCATAGATACATAATTAATGCTTATTCAAAATTAAGATGGAAAATAGCCTGGTCCTAATTAAATGTTCAAGCTACGCAAAAAAACTCATTAAAAACTAATCGGCCAGTCCCAGTGGTGGACACTCCTGACAAGTCACGAGACTTGGCGAGGCTCTCCCCTATGAATCAGAATATTTATCTACACTGGAGAAATCCGATGAGCTGTAAAGCTCTGTTCCACAGATGTCCAGGAGGGGCAGGGTCAAAACTTTAAAAGAACAAACGATACAAAAACACGATAGGAGTGCAAAAAATATACAAAACTAAATATATATTTTTTTATCTTACCAGGTAAAGCCCACTGAGCTATTAGCTCCTTTTTCAGAAGTGACCTGGTCACAAATGATAGCTCAACAAAGTGGCTTATGTGGAAATTTCAAGCAGCAAAATAATCTAAATAATCTAAACGCACATTTTTTATTTAATTGCTCACGTCACCATTGGCAGAAGTGGCTCTACTAAGGGGAGCATTGATGAGGCCCTTTCGAGGATATTTTGGCCTATTCTTCCATGATGGCCAGACGTCTTGGGAAAAGTATGCAGTACCCACACTTTACACCTACCACACATGACCTGCCGATCGACTGTGGTGAAACTATTCATGGATGGGCAAAGGCGGGGGCGGGCTTCAGAAACTGGGTCAATGTTGCCACTGCTGTGCCAAGAGAGAGACCCGCAAATATCTGGTTTGCAAATTCAAGTCTAATAACCATGACACCACAATACATCCCTCAGTGAATAACTACATAATTCTTATTAAATATAATACCAGCTGTGTGCAATCACAGTCGGAGTCATGATGACTTTTGAAACTATTCAATGAAATGACTCTATTATGTGTGGTGTGCGTTTTTTTCAACAGTTGCCAAGCAAATGACCCAACGGTGCAAATACGTCAAGCAGACAGCAACAAACAGCACTTTCCTTTCAAGTTGTGATAGGTAAGCGTTAACATGTGTCTTGAATTGAGCAAGGTTATAAGAGCTTGGGGAATGAGACGATGGGAGGAAATTCCAAAATGGAGCAGTGCGAAGGAATCATCATACTCTTTGGTAAAAAATGTAAACACACTTAAGCGGTGTGCTTTCGCTAAGTTGTCCCCACCTGAAGAAGGACGCTTGTGTTGCGCCTGAAACGTCGTGATTTAATTAATTTTAATTTTTTACCGACGTGACTTTACCGAAAAAACCAAAGCATATGAATCCTTGCAGTCACGAAAACTTCAAATCTAGTACGAAGGAAGAAGCAGAAAGAGAATTGTGACCTACAATGTGATGGTCACAGTTTGGATGAGATAAAACAGTCCAATTGGTAGACTGAGTCCTCAACACGGGTGGAGGAATCAACGAGTGAAGTTCATGGGAATGGTAACTACGACAGTCGCGATAGAAGAGTGGTTTGGAGGCAAATAAATGCCAGTAAGCTAGTGATTGCAGTGAGAGCGTGGTTGAAGCCAAGTGCTTGCGGCAAGCGGTCACCATCGGATTCGTGGAATTCCTCGAAGAGACGTTGCAGCTCCATCTCCTGCTCCTCGCGCCACAGCACCAGCTTGGCGCCCTTCCTGCCAGGTGAAGAAAACACCTGGCGTCAGCCCACCGCACAGCATGCGTAGCATTCACCCTGCGAGATTGAACATCCCCCCCCAGGTGGAACAGCTATTGAAAGACGCTTGTGCCGAACACAGTGCCACAGCCCACTGCAGGCCAATCCCTCGCCAGTTCATCATCAGGGATTAATGTCAGCTGGGTCTCAGGATGGGCAACCCAGAAAACATTTCTGCACCCGGAACACCACAATCAGAATGCCTCCTGCTATGACAGTGATTACTAGTCAGGTTCCACCTACTCTAGGCACCAGTTACTTGGGAAATATTCAGTGAAGAATTAAGGCCCCGATTGTCATCAGCCATGATCAACCAAATTGGGCGAAGGCCTCCCCAAGCAGTTGCCATTTCTCATGGTCTCATGATGGAACATCCAACAAGCTCCTGCACTTGAGCCGAATTAATTGTTCCATCTCTACAGTGGACAAACTCTCGGGCATGTTCCCTCCTTTGGCTGCAACTCCGTCATTGGTATCAATTATCGACCATCAAACTTTCAAGTAACATGTCCTGCCCAAGCCCACTCTCAACCACCCAAGTGGAATTCAGCTCGGGGCAGTGGGTGATTTACGGCAGGGTGTGGTTGGTGGGTGTGACGTGGTGCTCCTAAGCGACCTGCGCTTGAGTTCCTTGGACGAGTTGACCAGACCCTGCCGCACCAGCTGGGTCACGATCTGCTTGCGCGTCCTCGTTGCATCCACGATGCGTTCCATGATGTGGTCTACAACATCCTTATCTTGACTCCCTGGTACACAGCACACGAGAGAAACACACACACACACATATGCACAAAGATACACACAGGTACACAACAACAACAGCTGCCATATGCTGCTAAGTGGCGGTGACATCACCACAGTATTTGTCCTGGGCGAGGTACATTTTGAGGCCACATGAAGTGTCAAAGGCTCATTGGCAGGTCACACACAGGCATATGCACCACCTGTGTTCACGACAGACACACTAACAGATTCACATAAAGTTCCCCCGTGTAGCTTTACAGACGGTTGGGGCAAATATTATTAGTGAGCACCTATGAAAGCTGACACAGCATACAAGAGGGTGGTATGACCAGCAGCATGCGTGGCTGCCTGTCTCTTAAAAATATAATTAGACAATGCATCAAGACGTTAAAAACCATGTAAAAAGTAACACATTCTTCAATAGAATCTTCATAATTGACATTATCACAGCAGAGGTGGGCCGGCGAATCGTGAATAACATCCCCCAACTTACCTCCAATCTGGTCCTGGAACTCTGAAAACAGCTTGTCAAGCTCTGCCTGCTCCTCCTCCGTCCAGCGTGGGCCCTTTTTGCTCAAGCCACTGCACACACGCGCGCACCAGCACCAATTGGAACGCGCATACAGACATTCGGGGTGATGAAAGTGTGCAAATATTCGCAATATTTTTTTGACAAATACCGAGTTTGACGACTGCACCTCACCCTCCATCATGAGCCGATCCGTAGCCCTCGGTCATCTCGTGCACGTTGGCCGGCGACTTCCAGAACAGTAGCTCCACAAAGCTCTTGTTGTTCTGTGCCGCCACTTCGAAGAACTTACGGACAATGTGACGCGCAAACTTGGACAGCTCCTGTGACAAAAAAAACACACAATGTGCCTGAGTGTTACATGGACATTTTATCTCTGTAGAAATGTTACTGTGACTCATGCACTGCCCATATCTTCATGTTTAATGCCATGGGACTCGTCAGTGAATGTCCCCCCATGAGAATGACCTGTGGCTCGTTGGTGCTGGCCTGGCTGTGCTGGCTGTCTCTAGTGCTTGTTGTTGGTGCTGTGTCTGCCATGACGGCCCTTTCCTTAAACCCGCCCATCTACCCAACAAGTTGGTAAAAACGCAGCCGAAAAATAATCGATGTGAATCGGTTTGCCACCAATCATGAATTCGTTAACAATTTGTTGCTGGATGGTTGAGCTGTCATGCAACTGTTACCTGGTACACGTGAGCGTCGGGGTCCGCCAGTATGGCCTGGAAGACGCGGAACGCGGAGAGCTGGAAGAGGAGCCCCTCCATGTGCAGCCCCACGGTGACACGATGGAGAATGACCACGATGCAGTGGTTGGTGTGTGTGCTGTTCTCACGGTAGCCCCGCAGTAGAGACATGCATGCCTTCATCACGGGTGCGCTCGCAAACCTGCAAAGTGCCAAACTGTCAGTCGTTAGCACGGGTGACTACCACACAACAAAGATCAAAACAAACTGTGCATCTGCGCGGTATATTTATTACAGCCCTTTTGTGAAATCCACTGCTGGAGGAAGGCCTCTCCACGCCAAGTCAGCCATGGTTGTTTAACAATGTGAGTTAGTGAAGGGGACCGGTTCAGATTTTGTTTGCCGTTGATGTTAGCCGTGGTCAGGAACTAAACCCAGGTCGTTGGGTTCGTAGCACAGAGCGCTAACCACTGCATCACAAATCTTCCCAACGGCCTCTCACCCGGTTTTAGAGGTCATCTATCTTAAGAAAAATAAATCAGTGGCCACAGGTGGCTGCCAAAGTCATTTTAATAACGTTGCCAACATGACATAGTGATGAATGTGTGGTATGATTGAACTGCCAAAACCTACATTTTCTTAAATACACATTCAAGTAATTTTATAAACCATGTGGTATTTATTTATTTATCGTGAGAGAACTAGATGGTGGTATTCGCAGAATTTCACACTTTATATCCCATGTTTACATAGGACATACAGTGTACCTATACATACATGATGGCCTGGCCACTTTATCTCAATTGCTAAATGTCCAAAAAACAACAGGAGGTGAATATGTTAAAACCAAGTAAAATTTTACAAGAGAGAATAAAACATCTATTTTAAACCCATTACAATTGCTGGATAACCAAAAGATACAAAAGATCCTCTGCATTATTGCTTCCCTTTTCTGTTTTAAAAACTATGAACACACGACCTTAAGATTTAACGTGTAATAATGAGCATCACAGTATTTCTGCGCAGCTCGAGTTCGCGTGACAGAAAAAAAAGCGCCGTGCACGCGGTGATGGGGCGGTCACGTGACCCTTGGTGCCTGCGAAGGGGCGTTGAGCAACGTGCACCACTCAAGTACAATTGTATCACTTCACAAGTCCCAGGAACATTTTAATAGGGGAAAACTGCCATCATTTTTCAGTGGAGGAATATGTAATTTCGCCCAGGTGTGTTGCAATGAGAATGACCCCGCACCGCTTGATGTATTCCGTGAAGTTGAATTCCTTCTCGCTGACGGACACGGCCTCCACCTCCTCGTTTTCCTCCTCCTCCATCTCCTCCGGCCCAACGTCATCCTCCGCCGGTACGTCTTCAACCACCGATGCCGAGAGGGCAGCTGGCACACCAACAAACCGCGCACGCCCACATTGCACATCTACCTCTCGACTTTGAAAATGAGTTCCTGAACACAGGCCGAGAGGGACCACACTGCCGAGCAGCTTCCTATAAAAAAAATATTGTGATGTACAAAAGTTCGGGCCAAGCCAGGAAGCCAAGTGGGGTTGACCAATAAATAGATAAACCTGCTGCCAGAACGGCAAATCGAGTTTATATTTGAGTGATGTAGCTCATTGAAACTCATACATGTGCATTTGTCTGGTTACGATTGCACCTTATGCTCGCTCATGTGCATGCAGGTGTGTGTGCACGTACGTACAGGGCAGCTTTGCGGCATGGATCTGTCGCAGGAGTTCCAGCTCATCCTCCGGGGTTATCCCCACCGCCCCAAACACCTCGCCCTCGGGCCAGACCTCCCTACAATAACCAAGAGCACACAATGCCCATCCCATATCACACATACAGAAGCCACCTGCTGGGTTCTGGATCAGTGTTTCTCAATTCCAGTCCTCGTGACTATCACGGTCTGCATTTATTTGATTACCAATATTTTCTATTCATAAGCAAGTTATGCCGGTGTATACTACATGCAATGTATTTACTATTTTTTACAGTTAAGGCCCACTGAGCCATAGGGCTCTTTTTCAAAAGTGACCTGGCCACAAATTATAGCTCAACTAAGTGATTTTTAATCACGTGGTTTAGATAATCGTTACTGGTGTTGGCTGTGAGCGTGAATCGAACTCCTGCAGTCGGGTTCATAGCGTAGGGCGCTAACCGCTACACTCCCCATATATTTACCTTTTTTTACCAGGTAAAGCCCACTGAGCTATACAGCTCTTTTTCAGAAGTGACCCGGCCACAAATGATCACTTAATGAAGTGGTTTATCATGTGGAAAATTATAGCAGCCAATTAGTCGAAATGTATGTTTCCAAATTTGGAGGGAAAAACTGGAGGACCAAGAGAACAATCCACGCGACCACGGGGAGAACATGCAAACTCCAAAATATACAGGTGTCGGGGTTGCGATGGAACCCACGACTTCCTGTATACCAAGCGATGTAGTTAACATACCTAAGCAGAGTCCTGGGCTGTCTGACAAGAATTTCAAGTTTCGTAAATGAGAAATTATGACTGGAGTTAAAGTCCAGAGCTTTTGTAACATCACTGAACCATTCCAAGTGATGCCAAAGAGAAGTCACTAGAGCTGAAAAGGGACTTTAAAATCTCTGTTTCTCATAAACGAAGCTTCAAATGCAAGACGTACATTCGGGGACAGACCGGCATTAGACAAGTAACAATTCCAAGTAGGTTGTGGTTCAAGTTCAGAACTAATTATTTATTTTGTCTCATATGTACCATCTCACAAGTACAATTGGCAAAAATATAAAAACTAATCAGTAATTTACTTTCACGATTTGATGCATACATGTCATGAGCATAAGAATACACGTCATATAATGTATCGACAAATGGTTACATGCTACATATGAACTAAATAAGAGCCACTGTTTGGGGGCCTTTTTGCCTTTGACCAAAACCGCTCGCAAAATGGGACTGCTGAAGTAAGCCGACTGGTGGTGGCGACGATGGAGGGGGGTACACGCACCTCGCGGAGCGCAGCAGGCCGACCGCGGTGCCGGCTTGCCCGGCGAGCAGCGCCGCCTGGATACGAGCGGTGGCCTGCCCACGCTGCTCCTCCACAGGAACCTCCGACGCCGCATCAAACGGCACCGCGCTGTCCGGCACGGCCTCCGCACCCTGTGTGATTTCACCCTCTCGTAACCTTGGTGGGTGCTACAGCTGCTTGTAAATGTCCACAACAGTTTATATACAAAATTGGGGAATAAACAATTCTGATGGCACTTATTATTGTCACGTCCCAATCGTACTGGTGAATGAGGGCCACATCACCTCGATACTAAAATCTCACCAGCAGTGCCATGAGCTAGTGAACACAATTGTCAATAACATTGCCGCAAATTAATAAAATGTATAATAGCTGACGTTTTGGGCAATGACCCTTCTTCACAGCAAGATCATCAGCCTACAAGATGTCTTCAAGATCCTTCATAAAATCTACTACTTGCCTGCACGCATTCTCCTACCTCTCCCCTCTCATCTCATTCTACTCCCCTCTACGCACTCTCCAACCTCTCCCCTCTCATCTCATTCTACTTCCCTCCACGCACTCTCCTACCTCTCCCCTCTCATCTCACTCTACTATCCTCCACTCACTCTCCTACCTCTCCCCTCTCATCTCACTCTACTCCCCTCCACGAACTCTCCTACCTCTCCCCTCTCATCTCACTCTACTCCCCTCCACGCACTCTCCTGCCTCTCCCCTCTCATCTCACTCTACTCCCCTCCAGTCACTCTCCACTCCACCAACCGAAGCTTCCTGTCAAAGTCCCCAGTCAACCTCTGCTACATGGAGGCTCACTACCCCTCTGCCACCGCCATGGTCTAGAATTCCCTCACCCCAGCCATCCATGCTGCCGACTCTCCATGCGTCTTCCAGTTCAGGCTAACTACCTCTATAAAATGCTCTTTCTAGCGGGCTTTGGAATGCAATCGAGTTGATATGCCATATAAAACCAGATTGTAATTGCAAATTCTAAAAACACAAATTGTAAAAATAATGCTGTATCTCTCTCATATGAGATTGGGGAAGTGTTTATTTATGTGCTTGCAGCCCTGATTTAAGTGGTAGATATTCCACATTTATAAGGCAGGGGTGAGTCCATCCATGGAATAGAACCTGTAGACTTCCCACAAAGTGGTACTCATTGTATTACCCAACTCGGATACAATCTCTTTATATTCAAATTGGGATTAAAGTACGATTGATAAACAAGTATTTTCCAACAGAAGGTCTACGTGGATTTTTTATGCAAATTGGGCATAGCAGTTATCCACTGCGAGCTCCATTATTTGACAACTGCACCACAAACGTCAGCAGTTGTTGCAGTTGTTAATTCAGTTAATTGGGACCCAGGGACTGTTCTTTTCAATCAAGCATTTCTCACAACCAGGTTTAACACAAAGGGGTATTTGTCAACCTTAATTATACGTCATGGATTTATGCTCGAGTGACAGGTCAGACTTATGCTGTTATCTTATCTTATAAAGCGCCTTTATCCAAGGCACTTTAAAAGGGTTATGAGTGGTACAATGAGGGTGGCTAAAAGTGATATGGTGAATAGGGTATGGGGAGGGAGGTCTGTGGGTAAGGGAATTATGGGGGTACCTAGGGATGGGAGGAAGGATGGGCCAGGCAGAAGAGGTGGGTCTTGAGGGAGGAGCGGAAAGTAGACAGGGAGGGTGGCTTGCTTCATGTGGAGGGGAATTTTGTTCCAGTGCATGGGGGCAAGTAGGGAAAAGGAGCGGAAATGGGGTTGTTTCAGGAGAGGGGGGAACGGTTAGGAGGATATTGAGAGCGGAGCGGGCGGGGACATAATACGAGAGGAGAGAAGGTACAGAGGGGCAAGGCCGTGGAGAGATTTATATGCTTATTACTACTCTATAACCCTTATCCAGTCCTTCTTCACTCCTTGACATCGCACAGTGAGCCCAGCCGAGCACGGGGAACATCACAGGACCTTGTGCCGAGAGGAAAAAGTTCACGCATAGGTTGAACATTGCCCTCCAAAACCTGGAGCTCACGCCACTGCATGGATTACGGTGAAAGGTGCCGCCCTACAATTGCTTGCTCACACTTCTGGTGGAAACGCCTCTATTAAAGGGAAGGCTATAGAGCCTCTCTTGAGGGTTTTTGGCCTACTCATCCATGCTTGGCAGACGTAGAGGTTACCCACCGTTAACTCCACCACAAACAACCTGCCAATTAAATTAATTTGATGGATTGATGCAATACCCATCCTGCCTGTGTGTGTGGCTCACCTGTGCATAGGCGATGAGCTGCTGTGACAGCTGTTGCCACTGGGCCTCGCACTCCTCAGGGCTCCTCTCACTGCTGGACGGCTGTGCCTGCGCTCTGCTCTTCTTTTTGCGCTTCACTCGCTTCTTCTGCAATGCGAGCAGATCCCAGAGAAACAGCAGCAGCGAGCCAGTGAGTGAGTGAGTGGGCAAAATGGTCCAAAGTTATCAGCCGTCAGGTCGAAGGTACTCAGGGAATTGTGTTTCTACATTCGCCGTTTTAGTGGTGTATGCCAGTGACCCTCATGAAAAGAACCTTGAGACTTTGCTGGATAAATAAATTACATTACTATTATTATTTTACGATTCCTAAGCAATGGCAAACATGAATATGAACATACAGGCCGCGGCTAACATCAGTGGTGGGTGATATCTCAACCGGTCATGACCACCTCTTCACCAACCCACATTGACCATCCTGGTGAAGTATAACCAAACGATCCGCATTACAAACATGACATGGGGAGGCCTTCATCCAACAGCACATTGACAAGTCGCAAATCATGATTATTAACAATAATACATTTTCAATGCATAAATCATTGGATGGCCATGTTCCGACAAAACGTCTGCACACGCCCGCACGGGCCCACGTGCCTGCACGACCACAGCTTTGCGGCCGCGGCAGAAGCGCTGTAGGAGGCGCAGGAAGGTGTGCGTCGTCTCCACGAGGTCGCGCAGAAACGAGCGCGGCTGCTTCGTCTCGTCGAACTTGCGGAAGAGCGTCACGAACAGCTCGCGGTACTCCATCACGTAGAACAGGTTGCCTGCGTGGCGCCGACGACAATGAGCATTGCATTATTGCAGCGTCGCCTTGGGATGAAGGGAATGTATGTGGAACTTATTTTGCACCGTACATAGCCAAGGAAAAGGACAACAAACTAAACACAAAAAGCAGTTCAAAAGAAATGAGTTTTCAATCTCGATTTAAAAGTGCATATCTCCAGTGGCTTCCTAATATTGGAAGGAAGAGCGTTCCAGACGGCTGCAAAAGCGCATCTGAAAGCGTGCGATGCAGTAACCGAACACACTGCCCCTCTGACTAGCACGGTTGACTACATACGGTGTTGAAGAAGTTCAACATACATAGACTGCCGAGCGACTCACTCTTAATGACATTGGCGCTCTCCCGCACGCTCTCCTCCTTGGACCTGTCCATCTCCTCCAGTGTCATGATGAGCTCCTGGTAGGCTTTCAGGGCCAGGTGCATCCTGCCACACACACACGATCCCAACGCAGCCACACCGTCACGACACAGCAGGAACCTCATGTGCTCCCAAATTCACTTCTCCGTGCGTATCAAGATTCACGATTGACTCTCATATCAATGAACAATGTACAAGGGATGCAGCAATTCAGCCACTACCATTTTAAAAATGATCATGATTCATGGTCATGATTAATTTAGAAAATTGATTTATGTTTGGTTAATTGTGCAGTATGTATAATCAATAGTGGCTGCAGGGTTTCCATAAAGCAACCACAATCAACTATCATGCCTGTATTAAAGAATTTTAATCAACGAATTCCAATCTTGTGGAAGCACTGACCATACCATTGTCTACATAGCAGTGAACCACCGTGAACTCCGAAAATGCGATGGAGCCATCGAAGCAATCCAAGGCACATCAACTAAGCCTGTCTGGCTAACTAATATGGATATATAGACTTCTACCATCAATCAACCAGACAACCTGGAGCAAGTTGATTGATGATCCAGCACTCACTAATTCACTCCAGTCACTTGCTCGTTGGCAGTCAGTCGCTTTATCACGACAGCCATGGGAATGGTTCCCATGAACTACTCATTGATTTCCTCCACCCATGTTGAGGACCCGGCCTACCACTGTTTTGTTTCATCCATCCTGTGTTCAACCACCAAACTGCAGATCAAAACACAAATCTTCATAGTTTTCTCACACTACTCGACTTTCAAATTCCCTCCTCGTCGATAAAAACGTGTTAATCATCCCGTCATACACACGAGGAAGATATGATCATTACATGCGAGGAACAAACACACGCGCGCACACACACCTGCGGGACCACGGCAGGGCGTCCTTCTTCTCCATGAGCATCATCTCGTAGCAGTTGGTGAGGTTCTTCTCGATGAAGTGGAACGTGCGCACGCCCACTGTCTCGGACACCAGCTCGGGGCGGAACCCTCGCAGCCGGTTGAACTCCATGAAGAAAGCGAGCGCCCACATGTAGTAGCTCTCGTCATTCTGCTGCCCCTTCTCGAGCAGCAGTGTGTCCTGTCGCCCACAGCAGGACAGCGTGATTGTGTGGGTGCGCTGGTATTATGTTGAACTTCTTGCACACCGTACGTAGCCAACCGTGCGCATCAGAGATGCGGGGGAAAGACAACGAACTTGGTAGCAGGCTTCCTTCCACATGGCTCTTTTTATGTACATTGCCATATTTACTTTTGGGGTGAAGCACTAGAAGGGTGGTTCGTGCCCTGTCGCTCTGAACCCAGTGAGTGGAATTCAATTCCCGGCCACAGCTAACACCAGTGGCGAGTGAGATCTGATTCGGTCCTCAGTCCCCACTTCACCAACCCGTACTCATCAGCGTGGTGAAGTATGGTAAAATAACCCCTTCGACCCACAATGTGGTGAGGCCCTCATTCAGCAGGACATTGATAAAAGGGCTGTGCACATATTACCAATGACCCACTAAGTATTGATTAGAAAAAAACTAATTTCAGTTAGTTTGAAATCTTCCCAACGCTGCATTTTCAGTTTTCCGTGCAATTAACACGCCCCATGGATGGCCGTGTGCAGCACCCCGTGTGTGGAAAAGAGTCAATGGAAGGGACCTCAGAAGTAGTTCTGTGAAGTCTCTATCATAGGCCGTTCTCTCTATCGCGGCACAGTTGCATCACGTTGTCGCTCGTTGCAGTGTTTAAAACGCCTCTGTGCCCGAGGTGCCGCACACATATTCTAAAACATTGGTGGCTGTGATCACGCTACGACGGCCGCACCTTCACATTGTACATGAGGCGGTTGTAGCAGGCATCCAGAAAATCGATGCAGAATGTGCGCAGGAAGAGTCGCACGTTCATGGCCGAGCGGCGTCGCTCTTCGGCCTCGGGCGCCAGCAGGCGCCGTTTGGGTCTCCGCTGGGGCTCCTTGCCGATGTCGTGGCTGTATCCCGCCAGCTGCAGGAAAACCGCCAGAGTGGCGTGGGCAAGGACAAGGGTTTTTAATTAAATCCTCATCAATTGTTCTACTCGTTACCAAGCATCCGTGACCTCGATGTTAAAGCTACTCCACTTTGCAATTTGGGGTTTTTGCTATAACTTTGGTCAACTGTCCTTGTTAAATTTAAAATACTTTCTGTTCATCTCATTCTGTCTATCTCAGTTCCTTTTTCCTTCCATTAAAAATAAAATCTACATTTTTGCAGATGTCCCCAACACACCGATAGCTCTGTTGTCAAAATACTTTAATTCCCAACTTTATAGTTTCCCAATATCCGAGTTCCATCTAGCATTTTCAATAATCCCTGGTCGTACACTTTCATAGCTTCTACGTGCTGTCCAAGAATGTACAGTAATCTTATGCCAAAGCTGCAATCTTACTCCTATATGCTGTATTGATCATCTGTTTCACAATCATTACAATCGCACAAAAAACTGTTTAATTGAACTTGATTTTGTTGTGACTTTAAACAAATAACCATAACCTTTTTCAATACCCTGCCAAGGCCCGTGGTGGAATGCGACGCAAACGTGTTGTGTCGTGGCCTTTGGATATCTCACCTTTTGAACGCCCAGGTGAAACACCAGGTCGTTATCGCTGATGGATTTGTGTCCTTGGACCACGTACGTGCCCACAAACCGAGAGTGCCTGCCAACACAAACACGTCCAACTTTGAATCTAGAGGTGGGCAGAGGGGACTAATGAATCCCAATAAGTGTTCAAGTAATTGTAAAGTTAATACTTAAAACTTCAGTGAAAAATGTGTGAATGAACGCAAAAGATACCACCTAGCCCAACAATTAAACACGATATAATCAAAGCAAATATTGCTGAAGGAAGTACAGTTGGATGTGCTAGGTTATTTTAATACAGTTTTGTCTTTTTCCCCAATTGTATCGAGATTGTGTTATCGGCATTATGTCACGAGACGAAAAACCCATGCGGAAATCTCAACCCGATTGATGTGCATCAATTAATCGACGCATCGTTACAAGCCTCATGCCTATGTTTCACACTGTCCGCAGTGACCGAGCAGGTTGACCGCATATGTTTCGTGGTTGCGCTGTATAACTTTCCGACGCGTTTCCGGATTGCACTGCGCGTTGCTGGACAGGATGTCCGACGTGCTTGTCGCTCCGGGTGCAGCCCAGCCCGTTAAGCAAAGAAGCCGAACCATTACGCGGTACAAACCAAAGTAACGCGGGACAGCTGCCCGAGCTGCCACCCGCAACCACGCGCGCGCCGCACCTGGAGCTCCGGTGCCACATTCGGTTGCGCTTCTCGGCAAGCTCTCTCTGCCGCAGCAGCTCCAGCTCCGTGGTGTCGGCCTCCTTCTCCCGTTCCGGCCTCGCTCCGCCCGTGCTCACGAGCTGAGATGGGGTCTGGAAGACGGGGAAAACCGCCGACACGCGATGTCTCGCACCGGTCGGTGAATGAGCGCGCAACGACGCTGGTTTGTTCACGAGGCGAACACAAAAATCTTCGCACCTCTAGTAAATTTGTTGTCAAGACGACGGACAAACTCTTGCACTTTGAGATGCATTGACAAATGTACGTGACGTACTTTTATATGCGTTGGCCACATTTATGTGACGTTCAAAAGTGCCGCAGTAAATATCTCTTTCAAGGAAAATCCCGTTACATCCATGACAAATAAATGTATCCCATTTACATATTAAGTCGCTTTTATTTCACCAAAGTGATCACTATATATATTACATAGGTGTAGATACGCGTGTGCACGTGGCAGCACCTGCATGCGGAACATGAGGCAGACGATCTCCAGCACATGCATGCACCACTGCTGCTCGCTGGGCGCGCTGCACAGGAAGCGCAGCAGGTCGTCCATGCCGCTCATGTGCAGCGCCCACAGCACGCGGTCGTGCAAGCTGGCGTCGTCATCCACGTTCTGGGGAACACGTGCAGTCGAAACGTTGTGAGGGAGGCCGCAGCTCAAAATGTTCTATCGTAACAGGTTCACCAGAATTGGTTCACACAAGCCTAACTATGCTGATGAGATGGTGTATGACAACACCGGTCCAAGTCCAAATTGTGCTTGTGCTGAACCAATGATGCTAAATGTATGCATTCCAAGAAGGCTGTGTGGCTGATGGGATGTGTAAAAAATATATATTTTCATATGGAGGGACCAAAATTAGCACGGTTGGCTATGTATGGTGCAAAATAAGTTCTATATGCAAACATTCAAGAACTGATTATTTTATATTCACGTCAATTGGTGTCAATTATTCTTCTCGGATTGCCGACGTCTAGGGAAGGCTTTCAACCAGCAGTGGACTGATCATGGCTGCTAATGATCAGAATGAAGAAGATATAACAGAAGAGGATCAAATCTCACGTAACTCACAATCCGTAACATTCATTGTCAAAAAAACGATTTTGGGACATACGTACCTTCTCCAGTGTAGAATCTGGAGGCACGTGCATGACATTTCGAACAAGCAGGAGTATACGTTCTATCAGTAGCGTGTCTTCCTCTTGCCTCTGCTCCCATTCCTGTGCACAGTGAACATAGCAATTAGTGGAAAGAGACCTTCACAACCATTGTACAGCATACGGCCTTGTGTTCAGTTATGCAGGCTACGCTACGCCGTGAAGATGTTTGCGCGAGCGAGAGTTAGTTCATGTGAACTGACCAGCTGAAGTAAGTTGTAGAGGGTCTCGCTGAGAACGGTGAACACCTTCTCGTTGGCGAACGCCTATGGAAAGCAGACACACGAGGAAGTAAAATTCACATGTTTTCTGTTTCAGCAAGCAAGACCTGTTAAAGCCCCCAGTCAACCTCCGTTAAAAGGGGGGGTTTCTTCTTCTCCACTGCTGCCTCCACTGTCTAGAACTGCAATCTTACATTCCACAATGCTGACTCTACCCACAAGTTAAGTCCAGGCTTAAGACCTCCCTCTTCTCTTCATGACAAACAATGTTCACCTTGCCAAACGTCCTATTTAGAATAGTAGACTAACCTCTTCCATACCTAAAAGTGCACAAAGGGATGTAAGGCTGCAACAAATATAGAAAAATGGTCCCTTATTTTTGCTTTGACTCAAATGTGATAAAATTCTTGTACAGCAACTGCAGTGCTCCCTTCCCACCTGCTTGTACGCCTGCAGGTGGCAGGTAACCGCCAGGTAATGATGGCGAGTGGTGGGGTCGGTAGGGACCTTTCCGAACAGCACGATCGCTGGCTGAGTCAGGTTCACCAACAACCTGCACACAGATACGCCCGCTCAACCACCGCAAGCACGCGGACGCAGGGGCACGTGGTGCCACTGCTCGTATGCACTCACATCAACGCCGCGGTGTAAAGGTGTCTGCACACCTGGGTGATCTTTTGTCCATCATGGTTGCATGCAACTTAATCGCTTATGTGTGGACTAAGGGTTGTTCGGGGTTGCCTGCAGCACCCCTCACAACCATTTCCAGCCTTGGGCCAGGAAAGTCACCAAAAAAATTGCACACGAACGACGCATTCACGCCAGCATCCGATGCTCCGTTTTGAAGTTTTAAAATGAAACATTATTTAATTGTATTATGTTTTGAATTAGATCATTGTATTTCTTCATTAAAAGCTTATATCATTTTACATCTGGAAGACTTCATTGAAAACGACATTTCGTGTGAATTTTGTCTCGTCGTTCAGAAGATGGCCTTGCTGGGGGTTCGGTTCGATGCGGACTTTCACCTGTTTGGGATTGCAGGATCGAGATAAGGCGACATAGAGCTGGCCGTGCGAGAAGACCGCCGTCTGCAGATCGATTCCAACGTAATCGAACATCTGTCCCTGCGCCCCCGTCATTCATGCAGGGGGCGTGTAGGTTTGCAGCGCCCCCTGCATGAAAACGACCGAAAGTGCAGCGTTCATCACAGATAAAGTTGTGCGCTTATATAAGAGTACGTCTTTGTTGCCAGTTGCACAACCGATTTCTTGATGGGGAGACAGACTCTACCTTCAAGTGATTTGCCCAGTGATTTGTAGTGACGTAGTTCATCACATGCACGTTCGTGGAGAGACAGATATATGGATATGTTGTCTGCTTATCTATTTTGCTACTGATATTCCCCACAATGACGCTGATTATTTCGTGCCATGGTTAGGCAAGAGATCATTCAGGTGTCGACGTGACACAATCGGCGGTCACAGTCACCTGATTATTGCCTGGAAGAGGACCTGGTCGTTGTGGTGGTAGAGCAGGAGTGGCACCAGGTCGTTCTGCAGGATCATGGCATCTCCCAGCTGCTGGCGTATGTCCTTGCTGTCATCCTCACGGCGCAGGAAGCGGATCAGGTCCTTGACAGTCTCTTCAGCATGTCGGGGGAAAGTGTTAGATACAGCGATTGCATTTTACTCTGAGATTCAAGAGCAAAGCCAAATGCACTAGCAACGCATCACTCGAGACAAAGGTTATTTTTTTTTACACAAAAGTGATACAAAGCAGTCTTTCTCAGAATTCCTTGCAGGTCATAGGTCAATATAGCATTGCTGCCAATACAAAAATTACAACAGAAAGACTAAAGTTTAACAGTTGGCTTTCACGACCAATATTATCCATAAGAGGTTTTTGGGTAAGATCGCGTGAATATAAATGTGTCGTTAAACCCACCACCACCTGACACAGCCAATTAGTAAGGTTTGTCACGTAAACAAAACATGCCAATTCGTTACTAGTACAGCACACCTGTGTGTTGGAGAGTAAACCCAATTGTAAATATCTGTGGGTTTACTCTCCAACATACCAGTGTGCTGTACTAGTAATGAATTGGCATGTTGTTTCCATGACAAACCCTACAAATTGGCTGTCGGGTGGTGGCAGGTTTAACAACACATTTATATTTACGCGATCTAACCCAAAAACTTCTATTATGGACAAAGACTCAAGTTAAATGTTCCCACCACCTACAATATTAATGACTGACATATTTGGTGACGTACTTCCGCGAGGACATTTGGCCAAAACCATTTACATTTCACTTTTTTTTGCTGTCGGTAGAAACCTGAGACCCCAGAGGAAACCCATGCAGAACGGAGGGAGAGAACACACTAACTCCACACAGAAAGGCTCCTAAGGTAGGTATCAAACCGAGGAATGTCTTGCCGTGTTAACTATTAATTGCTGTGCCAAAATAATCCTAATACAGTATACCATATGAGGTATAAATATGAAGGTAATTATGCATAGCTTCATAAAATATGACTTATTTATAGACTAGGTCGAATGGTTCGACACATACATGAAACTGAATGCACCGTCGCCAGACCAGGGTGGATGAAATAGTCAAGTCTGTCTGAGTACATCCGACACCATGGCATTTGTACCAGCACATACATTTAATTTCCTTGTAACTAAGTCTGGCTCGGACAAATTACTTTAACAAAGCATTAACAGTAAAAAAAAATACTTACAGTCACATCAACATAGATTTAGGGTGACTATTGCACTGGTATGTAAACAAAGAAGGAAACACGTCAAATGATGTTGTAAAGTAACTGAGATGTCCATCTGGCATCGTGGAACTACCGCCCAGTAAACACGGAACGTTGGGCCGACGTTGGTCCAACAGTTCCAACCACCTCGCCCCCAACGTTGAATGCTTGCCGGGTCAGGATCCAAAGCTGCAGGATCAATGCAAAGGAACCACCACTGACCCAAGCAGTCCGGCTCCTTGTGGTAGGTGTCTCCCTCCAGGAACCCCAAGGCGCTGCATGTGGCCAGCAGCTCACAGTTCATGGTGGCCATCCCTGCAGCAGGTTCACTGGGTGGCCCGTGGCCGGGTGGAGGGCTTTCAGCGGCTGTGTGTGTGCACGCAGTGACACTGCGGGGGACACACAAAACAAACACACATGTTGATGGTACAGGAGGCCGGAAATGAGAGTTGTTTCGGTAAAGTCACGTAGGTATAAAATAAATCAAATCTCGACGTTTCGGGCGCACTTCGGCAATTGTTTCTTGCTGTGGTTGTCCCACCTGATGACGGACGCTTGTGTTGCGCCCGAAACGTCGTGACTTAATTTATTTTAAACCTACGTGACTTTACCGAAAGAACCAAAGAGTATGGATCCCTGCAGTCACGAAAGCTTGAAATTAAAATGTGAATGAATGATCCGTATTAGCTTTGTGTGCCAGAGGGAAATGAGGTTATGTTAATCTGGTCACACACACACGCAGCTACCTTAACTGCTACGTTATAATACGATGCAGGGGAATAATCAAGTACAGGATTAGTACACGGAGCATTGGTAAAATGTTCCCTTTCACAAACCAGCGTTGGCCGAACGTTCCATGTTTATTGGAAGTGCGTCTTATAATCCAGTACAAAACACGTCGCTTGAGGAGCGCCGTGAACGTAACTCAACGGATCCGCGTACGACGATCCACAGCGACGACAAACAATACAGGTGAGGAAATAATGAGGAAAAGGTAATCATTTTAATAGTCATGTTTACCTGAAACCCGATCGACGGATCGAGTCTCTGAGGAGAAGCGACTCAGATCCGGGAACCACTTCCCGCCAAAACTCGACTCCCGGCTCACGTGGGTGGGCGAATCCACCGCAGTGATAGACAATAAAACATGTTTTTATACCGCAGTATCATTGGGTTACAAAAACAAATTAAATTGATTTAAATAATTACTTGAAATTGGCTAAATACGAAATGTTTGATTGTTTGTAATTACTGCAATTAGGATGCTGCCTGAGACAATTAAAATAATGGAATGGTCCATTCGGCTGCGTTTGTGTGGGGTCCCTTCGCGTTGTTAAACGTTTATGACCGTCAAGGTTTAATGTAACGCCCTTATTACGAGTTGGATACAAAGACGTACGAAGTATAAATGTAAAACAAGTATAACATAAATACAATTTTACATACACATATGAGATCGATGTATTGGTTAAGGTATAACTATCACTATGCACCCTGGCTTCTTCAACTGCGTCATGGTGGCCGAGTGGTTAAGGCGTTGGACTCGAAATCCAATGGGGTCTCCCCGCACAGGTTCGAATCCTGTCCATGACGAGTATTTTTTGTAACTGAGAAACGTACATTTCCAGAAGCATTCATTTGTGAAGGTTATTGTTTGAGGATAAAGTAGCATTTTTTTGTTTTTTAACAAAAGATGCCATGTTATTGAGCAAATTAAATCTAAACCTAACGTGGCCTGCGGCTGCAGTGCACATTGACTGCCGCAATACATGTGACCGCCAGGTGGCACAATGGTCTACCTTTCTATTACGGCGTCTGTCCGTCAACTAAATAATAAGAATATAAATAAATAAGAGCTTTTCAGGAGGCCTGAGTCAAAAAGTTGTAGAAAGTGCCCCCCCCACAGAATTGGGGTTAAAAGGTTGATTCAACTGGTTTCCAAAAATTGTCGAGCCCCCCCAAAAATGTTTCACTCCCCCCGCCCCTACATATTTTTTTATTTTGTAGGCATATATTCCTATACACCCTACATACAATATAGTCAGTAGTATCTACATGCCTACACACCCTACATACAATAGAGTCAGTAGTATCTACATGCCTACACATCCTACATACAACTGAGTCAGTAGTATCTACATGCCTACACATCCTACATACAACTGAGTTAGTAGTATCTGCACACATGGGAGGGGGCATTAGTGGGGGCGAGGCGCCAAGCCCTCCGCAGGAGTTAGAATAAGGCAGCCGTAGGTCGGCGACCCTCTAGCAGTTCAAAACGCTGCTGGGATGTAACGCTTATAATTAACATTTTATACAAAACCATGATTAACAATGAGTGGCAGAGAGACGTTGATTGCTCATTCTCTACAGAGTCCTGGGACCGTTTTAAGTTTGTCCAAAATTCAAAAGCAATATTTCATGCTTGACAATTTTCATTCACTCGGTCGGTCATCCTTGAATGTTTCCGTGAATAATTTCGTAAATGAACACGAAATTGGACAGGGGGGGGGGGGGGGGCCGTTTCATTCACTGTGCCATGCTCCCACGTTGCACCGCGCCGCAACCCATTGGTCTGTACCACGGTGCCACCTTCGCCTCATCATCCCGCGTCCGGCATCGTAACTTCACGAGCCAACACAACCGGCTGGATGGCGGACGGGCGAGAGGGATGTGGGTAGGCCTGGACGACTGGCCATTCGGGCAGCGGTCCGGGCAAGTGCTCACTGGGCCCGTCTATTCCGAGGGCCGGTGGGCCAGTCTGTGCGGGGAAATTGCAAATGAGATCAGAGTAAATAAATGTTTTACTTGAAACGTGTTATTACCTTTCATGCGTATGCCTCATTGCTTATTTACGCCCTCAGTTGTCATTAAAGTCCCCATATATTCGGCAGTCCCAAAGATTCTTCCTCACCGGCCCATTCGTTTTTTTGGATCAGCCCAAATGGGCCAATGAGGATCGCATGGCAATTTAGGCCGCTGTGTTTACAAATGCCTGGGTCGATTTTTTAGTTCACAGTCCGTCATTGGATGTAGGCATTGGTGGCACCCGGCTGAAGCAAAGGAGACAAAAAAGCATAAGTTGTCCAAGGGGCCTCGTATTCATTTATGGGTGCACCGTTGGGATGAGTTTCCGATTTAATAAATACATCGTATTTCAGATCTCTAAGGAAAATGTTGGATCTTGTTCAGACTTTCGGATCGTTTACACGACGTGCTCATGTCAAACGCGGTTGTGCTTACACAAAGTCAGGACCCGGTGCCACGTGCTCTTGATGAGAATGGTTATGCCATGAGATTGGCCTCACGGTGACGCCACGATTTCCGGCTCAATTAAAAAAAAAAATTTTCCCATCACCCAATATTTCAGATCTCGGCTCAATTTTCAGACATTTCAGATTCATATGAAAAGCAGTCAAACGTCCACAGTGCACCAAACATCATCTATAACTAAAATCCTTAAAAAAAAATGTTTGTAGAATATCACCGTAATTATTTCACACAACTGTGATGCTGTATAACCAAGTTACGCCGCTTGTCCGTTCTAAAATGTTTGTTGTCAGGCGACGCACCCAAAAATAAGTTCTGCTTAGGTCACCCAGTGGGCCGGCACCACCAATGAATGTATGGGCTGGCCATGGGGGAGGGTCCGGGTTCACCATGGTGATCTGCACCCCCTTGGCAGCAGCAGCAACAGCACCGTATAGTGTGACTACGTTTCTAAACGAGGCTCGCACGCACCATGCGCCGTCTCACTTTCACCACGCACGCCAATTGCATTCGCGCAAATAACCGGGCACACGGGGGAAATGGCGCCTCCAATTCTTGCACGGCCTGGGAGGCTCTGATGGAGCGACTGACGCTGCTGCTGCTGCTGCAGAGGAATTGGACGCTGAAGAGGTCAGCCGAGTGTGGATCAGATGCACTTGTAGAACGTGTAGAGCTAGAGCTTATGACTAATGCGCGCACACACACAAACACAGAATCAGCAGACACGCAGTCAACACGCCATCAGCACATACATCTTCACACAGATGGACCTATCGATATTTTGCCATGTGTACGTTTTCTAATCGGTGTTCCTTTTTTTAATCTGTCAATCCAACCAAGCATTTATCTATACGTCTTAGTGCACGCGTGAGTTTTTGTTCCAACTGTTTCATCAATGTCCATGTTTCTGATCCATGTGTCATAATAATTATTTGAGCGAAGCTACGTTGCAGTGACGCAAAAGAACACATCGCAAAGCCCGATGTTTCGGGCAAAGGCCCTTCTTCACAGCACACAGAGAGGTCAGGGAGGTAAGTAACCTCTCCGAGCTCTCGATGGTTCACCCAGGACATTCGGGTCCACTGCCTCATCGCCGACCCCACCGCCTTCCTGGCTTCGACCTGCCACGCTCGTTACGAGACCCGCGAAGCAGGTTCCATACCCGCGGCAAGCGTGACCAACATCCATGCTCTTGATGTGGTCAGCGAAAGACCGAGTCATCGCAAATTGCCCACGAATGCCTCCCGACCAGTACTCGACGGTAGACCCAGAGCCCTCCGTCCACACTACTGATGAAGCGGCTGTCGCCTGGGTCGGCAAGATGAGCAGACGATGATACTGAATCATCATCATAATAATGGTGTCTAGCGGATGTGTCTTTATATACGGAGAATCTGTTTATATCGCAGATACACAACATATAACCCCACCAGTCACATGTGGCAATACTCTGGGCTGTAACTATAGTTGCTGATATATTTCCATAACAATTACATTCATAAATGGGGCATCAACGCTTCAAGTGGCACACATTATTGCTTCTCAACCTCACCCATAAACAAGACCACGTTGCGCAAAATTTCACATCTCTCAACTCGCTCCATCACTATACTCCCCTCCACGCACTCTCCTGCCTCTCCCCTCTCATCTCACTCTACTCCCCTCCACGCACTCTCCT